>CAUYSK010044811.1:0-29785 GCA_963575035.1 Avahi laniger | reverse complement strand
TGGATGTGGAGAGAAAGAAACACTTACACACTGTTGGTGGGACTATAAACTAGTACAACCTCTATGGAAAGCAGTATGGAGGTACCTCGAAGAACTAAAGTGGACCATTTGATCCAGGTATATCATTTTTTATTTTTTGCACTGTATATTTAACTATACCTTCTCTAAGTTTAGGTATGCTTAGATACACAGATACTTACCATTGTGTTACAATTGCCTACAGTATTCAGTACCATAGCATGTTGTATAGGCTGTAGCGTAGGAGCAATGGACTATATCATATATCTTAGGTGTGTAATAGGCTATGCTAGCTAGGTTTGTGTAAGTACACTCTATGATGTTCACAGGATGAAATCGCTTAAGGACACATTTCTCAGAATGTATTTCCATGGTTAAGCAACACGTGACTATATTTGACAAATTACTTAAATTCTCTGTGTTCAGCTTCCTCATATTTTAAGGGAGGGCAGGTGATAATAATATCTACTTTGCAGTATTGTCATGAGCATTAAATAAATTACATATATAAGTGTTTGGAACTCTCCCTTGCATATCACAGTGTCAACTATGACCATTATCACCACTGAAAAGAAATACCTGGAAACAAACCATCTCTTTCTAAGACATCCTGTGTCTGTGAAAACAAAAAGAAAAATAAAACTAAACAAAAACAAAACAGGATAATTCTCAATTTCTCAAAAATTCTAAACATAGAACCATGTCAGGAACCAAACAGAGAAAAACAGATCGGCCACAATTTGACAGTATCTTTTCAAGGTTGCCTTGGGGACCAACTAAAAAATCAAAAATTCTGACATTCAGCTCATTATATATGAGTAACAATCTTCAAACAATAGTTTTGTTGCTCAAAGACTATTTTCCTAAATTTCCAGGTAGTTGATCAGTACTTTCTGGACTGTGATACAAGTTTTGTTGTGCCCAAACCATTTCTGCAAATATTATTGTTCTGTTTCCTCAGCAAACGACAAGCTTTAAAAACTATTTGCTTTATGTGTGGTGTAATAATAGCTCTGACATATGTGAACAAGTTACTTTTATTTTGTTATTTTGTTAGTTGTTATTTTTAATTTTCACAAGTTTAGATTCTAACTTGGTAATGCGTTATGCGCAAATAAAAAATGAATACTTACAATGTGAAACTGGAAAATAGCACACCTTTTTTTTCTGAATCTGGCTATGTATGTTGGCAAAGGAGAGTTACAACAAAATGCTTTGGCGAGATTTTATCAATCCGTGCTGCTAGAATATGCCATGCTGGAGAACAATAGCAGCATGCAGGAAAGAAATTATGAATTAAATACTTTTTCTTCCCAAATAGGCTTCAGTGTAAGATATTCTGCCAAATATTTTAATTGTGTCCTTAAATTAAAACACAAATCCAAATTCTAATTCATATAAGCACTTCTCCACATGGTATGAACTATACTGCATTGTTATGAAGTTTCTCATTATTTGGGGTATTTAACTTCATACTCTTTGTCATGACCACACAGCTGGGCTTGAAGCAGAGCAGCATCTAATTGATGACATTTTAAAACAGAGTAAATGCTTTTAATTTATGAGAGCTATGCTGGATGAGGCAGATGCTGAGACCCTTTTGCTCTGCAGACATATTTCCATAGCTGTGCATCATTAGTCAAGCATACGTGTTTGGATACTCACCCACAATTCATGAGCAAGATTTACGCATCTGCATCATCCAATCCATCCCGCATGTGCTAATCGACTGGTTCAATGAAAATATTATTCCAAACAATGAGATTATAGAATACAATTTAAGGATTGACATTAATCTAATTAAAGCCAAAATGCCAATGATACATACATGGTTAATAATATATTTATAGACTTCATAAGTGAAACTATTATGTAGGTATAGTTTTATGGATCTTCTTGATCAAGTTATATAGGAATATAGATAGATGCAAAGATCTGACATAGAATATATTCAATATAATATTCTATAAAAGGCCAAGTATTGTTTGATGTTATACTCATTAGTACATGCTTTTCAATAGGGACACTACATTTTCTAGTTGGTAGTTTGTATATGAAGAGTGATTTTAAAAATTAAGATGACTTAAGAACTAACTATTACCATGTAACTATCTTTATCAAACTATTTGATCTATTCTTTGGGGGAAAATTGTGTCAATAATCATCTACAAATTTTCTGTCAGTGGGCAACTGGGATTGAATGGGATTCGTTTTAACAAATTGTCCTTTAATTAGAGTAGAATATTTTTGCTAGTCCAAGGCTCTCAGTTAAATTTTAATAATTAAAAACACATGTATTTGTGACTGAAAATAATTAGAAACACATGTATTTGTGACATGTATTCATGATCAAGTTTTGCCTAGTACAGTTATACAGGAAGTAATCATATTTAATAACTGTCACAGTTTGTTTGGGTCACTAGGGGGGGCCTTTACCCAACAGAAATTTATTTCTCCTGGTTCTGGAGTTGTAAGTTCAAGATCAGGGCAGATTTGGTGTCTGGTGAGGGTCTGCTTTCTATCTCATAGATGGAACCTTCTTGCTATATCCTCAACTATGGAAGGCACTGCACTCTGGAGTTTTTTATAAGTGCATTAATCTCAATCACGAGAGCTCCTCCTCATGATCTAATCGCCTCCCAAAGGCCCCACTAGAATAGCTACTGTAATCGGTAAAAGCCATTAAGAACACTTTTGTGTGATATGCTGAAATAAAAAATAATTAAATGAATAAATAAAATTAAATTAAAAAAAACTTTGGTTATGTGTTATTTGCTTATGATTAGCGGTTTGGTTTAAACATTTAATTCTAATTACTTTTATCAATCTCCATCTGATTTTCCTTTGAAATGAGCAAAGAAGTATCAAAAAATGGAGAAAATATGTATTGTAGTTGAAACAGGGAAGAGTATCTTTTGTGCAATGTGAATTAAACATTCTATTGTTAAAATGTCTATAGTACTCAACATTATCTACAGATTCATTGCAATCCCTATCAAAACACCAATGTCGTTCTTCAGAAAAATAGAAAAAAAAAATACAAAAATTTTTATGGAACCACAGGAGACCCCTAAATATATAAATATCTAAAGCAATCCTCAGCAAAAAGAATAAAGCTGGAGGCATCACACTACCTGATCGCAAATTGTCCTACAAAGCTATGTTAACAAAAGAGCATGGTACTGGTGTAAAAACAGACACATTGACCAATGGAACAGAATAGAGAACCAAGAAATAAATTCATACACTTAAATACAATTCATTTTTGACAAAGCTACCAAGAACATACATTGAGGAAAGGACAGTCTCCTTAATAAGTGGTATTGGGAAAACTGAATATCCATATGCAGAAGAATGAAACTA
Organism: Avahi laniger; assembly: GCA_963575035.1. Taxonomy (NCBI): domain Eukaryota; kingdom Metazoa; phylum Chordata; class Mammalia; order Primates; family Indriidae; genus Avahi; species Avahi laniger. The sequence continues at coordinate 26,404 of CAUYSK010044811.1, read as the reverse complement.
CATCCCATCTTTCACCATATAAAAATCACTTCAAAATGGATTAAAGACATAATAATGAGACTTGAAACTATGAAACTATCAGAACGAAACACTGGGGAAATTCTACAGGACATCAGTGTGGGCAAAGAATTTTTCAGATAAGACGTCAATAGCACAGGCAACAGGAGCAAAAATCAATAAATGGGGTTACATCAAGCCAAAAAACTTCTTTACAACAAAGGAAACAATTAAAAAAATGAAGAGACAACCTAAAGAATGGGAGAAAATATTTGCAAATTATCCGTTTGACACGGGATTAATAATCAGAATATATAAGGAACTCAATTCAACAGCACAAAACAAGCAAACAGAAACCCAAATAACCTGATTAAAAAATGGGCAAAAGACCTGAATATACATTTCTCAAAGAAGACATACACATGGCCAAAAGGTATATAAAAAATGCTCAACGTCACTAATCATCAGACACATGCATAAAAAACCTCAACAAAATATCACTCACCCCAGTTAAGATGGCTATTAGCAAAAGGACAGCAAGAAACAAATGCTGACAAGGCTGTGGAGAAAGGTGAATACTCTTACACTGGTGGTGGGAATGTGAAATAGTACAGCCACTATGGAAAATAGTACGGAGGTTCCTCAAAAATTAAAAATAGAACTAGCATATGATCCAGCAATCCCATTGTTGGGTATACATCCAAATGAAAAGAAATCATTATGTCAAAAAAATATCTTCACTCCCATGTTTATTGCACCAATACTCACAATAGCAAAGATATGGAATCAATTAAGTGTCCATCAATGGATAGATAAAGAAAATGTGATATATTTATACACAATGTAATATTATTCAGCCATAAAAAGGAATGAAATCCTGTCATTTGCAGCAAGATTCATGGGACTGGAGGTCATTATGTTAAGCGACATAAGCCAGGGACAGAAAGACAAATATCACATATACTCATTTATATGTGGAAGCCAAACAAGTGGATCTCATGCAGATGGACAGTTAAATGGTGGTTACCAGAGTCTGGGAAGGGCAGAGGGATGGGGGAGATGAAAAGAAGTTGGTTAATGGTTACAAAACTATAATTAGATATAAAGAATAACATCTGATATTTGATAGTACAGTAGAGAAATTACAATTAACAATAATTTATTGTATATTTAAAAATGGCTAGAAGAATTATAATGTTCCAAATAAAAAGATAAATGTTTGAGGTGAAGAAGACTCCAATTACCCAGATATGACCATTACACATTGTATGTATTATCAAAATAACACATATACCCTAATTATGATATATCAATAAAAAATACAATATTTTTCTACAGGATATGCTCCATGAGTCTATATTTGGGAATGAAATATTGAACTTTAATTCATCATCATGAAAAAATAGGATAACTAGAGAAGAAACAGAAGTTATTCCAAGTTCATATGATTTTTTTGTGTTAAGAGCTATGTTTCAGATTAAGCTATCAGGCATTATTATGTGATTCTGTATCTTGACTATATAAGGACTACATATGTGACTGTGGAAAGCATAGCTGAAACTAGGATAAAAAGAACATATTAATAAAATGTTGACTTCTAGCAACAAGAGCATTTCACAATGTGTTCTAAATGAGGACAACCATGTCAATTAGGGAAGCAGGGAAGTTTCTCAGCTATCGTCAAGGTGCCCTTGAAGCAAGCAAAGAAAAACCATTTGCACATCAGTGAAGTTACCTTCCTATAGCAAAGGTTAATATACTAACAAATTGTCAAACTAAAGCTATGGGAAAACTCAAAGAGATGGATAAAGCATAGGAGTTAAAGCAAATTATTCTACTGGAACAGATAAGAATTAATAGGATATTAATGGTTGTGATTTCAATATTTAAGAGTATTAATTCATTGATTTATTTTCTTTGTTAACAAACATTTATTGAATGATCACTTGATGTCAGAAACTATTCTGAACACTGAGAATACAACAATGAACAAAGTAACAGAGTTCTACTGTAAAGAATATAAATAGGCAACACACAGATAAATTTATAATATGCTAAGTGGTCATAAGTGCTATAAAGATATTAAAACAGAAAATAAATAAGTAGAGGGCTATACATAAAAAAACATAATTAAGGGAAGCTGATTTTTGATGAAAAACTAAATTGCTAATTTCAATACAGAAAGGAAGATGTGAACTGTAGATCAAATACTAAAACTACAGAAATACCAAGCATCTTGGCTTAAGCATTTAATTCTAATACTTTGGGAGGCCAAGATAGGAGTATCTCTTGAGGCCAGGAATTCAAGACCAGCCTGGGCAACATAATGAGACCCTGTCTTTAACAAAACAATATATATAAAAAAAAAAATGAATAAATAAATTAGCCAGTAGCTATGGCACATGCGTGTAGTTCCAGCTACTACAGGGGCTGAAGTAAGAGGATCATTTGAGCCCAGTGGAGCTATGATAGCATCACTGCACTCCAGCCTGGGCAACGGAGCAAGACTCCATCTCAAAAACAAGAAGAAAAAAAAAACCACAAAAATAAAAAACTAAGTTAAAATACCAGCCTGAGATAATTGTGTGTGTGTGTGTGTGTGTGTGTGTACACACATGTACTAAATTCAAAGAGATGATGTAATGAAAAAAACATTACTAAGTTGAAGATAACCTAGAATATGTAGATGTAATAAGTTCATTAATGATAAGTGTGATTAATGAAAGTACCCCCACTTTAAGATTTAGTGATAATTCATATTTATTAGTATTTACTATTTGCTAAGCACAGTGCTAAGTTCTTTGCCTTCATTATATCATTTCCTTCTCTCTCTCTTTCTCTCTCTTCCTACTCTCTCTTGATTTCCTTCCCTCATTCCTTCCTCCCGCCCTCCCTCCCACCCTCCCTTCTTTTCTTCCTTCCTGCATTTCTATGACAGAGCTCAATTATGATCCTCCTTTTGCCATAGAGGAAGCTGGAGCTTAACTTAATTGCATAGTTAAAAAGGGAAAAACACGCTTCGAACTCATGCATATCTTACCACAGAGACTAAGCTCGTAAACATTTTGCTGTTCTTAAAATTCAATAAGCATGAAAGCAAAAATAACATTATTTACAAAGGAAAAAAAAAGTACTCTAGCCATTACTTCATGAAATGTGGAAATAAAGTGGGATATGCTCACAGTAATTTCTAGAAAGATGAAGTTGGAGAAAATTTTAAATTGAGAATTACGTTTAGAGAAGTTACCAATAATATGTAAAGTTAACAGAGATACAGAGGAAAAAGCAGGATGCTGAGACTATGCCTCCACAGTTTCATTAATGACTGATCAGAAATTACACCAGCCAACTAAGAGTACAGGTAGGAAGTAAGAATGAGAAAAAGATGGCAGAAAAATGAATGGCAATACAAAGAAAACAGAAAACTTTGTTCTTTGTCTTAGTAGAAATAAGAATGTAAAATGAATATCAAACATAATCAAGGAAAGAACACTTAAGTTAAAATTAATATAAACATGAATACCAAAAAACACCAAATGCTAGGTAACACTGGGCAGGGAGATGATGGAAAGCAAGTGACACATCTTGAAGTGCTAAAATTCTCATGTTATAAAACCATTTTAATAGGAATGCTTCCTTTTTGACTTTTATAAATAAATAAAAGCTCAAACATTCATGATATAACAGTAGCAACAACAAGTGAAACTATTTAATTCCTAGGGGAAAAAAGAGGCAGTTGACAGCAGGGACAGGACATCAGAAGTTAGGACGCGCAGAAAGGGTGGGGTGATCCAATTGGGGATAATAAAATAGGGAAAGAGAAACAAGCAAAAGAAACAAGCATTATTAATCACAGAAAAAGTATAATTTGGGACAGGACACATTAAAATGTACAAAGAGAAGAAAATAACTTCAATCTGAAACAAAAGTAGTTTAGAAACCTCAACATGAAAAAATATAAATTGCTGATAAACTACAGATATTTTCGATCTTGCCAATACTCAGTAAAATGCAACCTGAGGCACATAATTAGCTATAATTAAAATTAGCATGGCTAGTCTTGATGGTGGAGCACAAGACAACCTATCTGCAATCAATAAAGGCATAAAATTGTACACACTTTAGGAAGCAAATATGGTAGCTTAATACAAAGAACTTTAAAAAATGTAGTTTCAGTTATCTAAGTAATTTTTCTTCTGAGAATTTATCCTATGAAGATATTCAGACATGCTCAGAATGTTATTAGAATTTTCTCTGTCAAAAAGTGTTGAAAAATGGGCAACAGCCACAGTGTTTAATCATTAGAAATGTTTAGTTAAATTTTGAGGTAGGAAAGCATTAATGTATAACAAAACCATTAGTCATGCTTTTGTAGAATATCTTATGTTGTTAGAAAAGAGATTATCATAAATAATATTAAGTAGAAAGGTATAATCTAAAATTATGTACATATCATAATACTAATTTTAGACATTAAATATTTTTATAGCTACATATATGTATACAATTGATAAAAATTGCTTATCCACTGGTGGTAGAAAATTAACTGAATTTTATTTTCTTCTCATGGCTTTTTCTTTTCTTAAGTAGGTAAAGCCAAAAGCAATATTTACATTCAAATTTTGTAATCTAAAATAGTTAATAATATAAAAATAAGTGCGTTGACCCCAATAAATATCAAAATAATGAAGTGACTCTCACCAAATACTTCCGCAAATATGAAGACCTTAATGCCTTAATTTTCAGGGTGTTCTGCAACTCATGTGGTAGCACCTTCTTTAACCAGTACAGGAACACTAGAAGGGTTCACAAGGTGTTAAATATAGCACCTAAGCTCTGAAACTGGAACAGAGCGGCACTCTTGTAAATAATTTGACAAAAGTCCAAGTGAATGTTCTTGCTAACATCAAGGGTTTTCTAAATGAAGCCACTTGGAAGGCTTCTGGGAGTCTGCTAAAATAGCCACTTGACATAATTTTGCACTGTATCAGTAGAATAGCTGTAAACTAATGATTTTGAAACATGTGATAGCTTTTAAGTTCTTAGCACATTCATTAGAAGATGTGGCCATGCAGCTGTTATGGGTATTTAAGGAGCTGGGGATCATTCAAATCACAGCATCCTTGAACAGAATGAGTTATTAAGAGGCTGTAACAATAATAGCAGGTTGTTAGAGCAATGCCCTTTTCCCAAGGATCTCACAAAGACCCTAGTTAATGTTACTGAGCCTCGGAGATGAGTAGGAAGCAAGGATGATTTCTCCATTTACAAGTAATAAAATATGTCTCAAGAAGTACCAATCACAATCATGAACTGATATGAAAGACAAACTAAAAATTTCTGTCAATTATCAATGCTTATCAGGAAAAACATATTGATTCTGACCGGATATAGAGGAGAGTGGGGAGCGCCAACAGACAACCTGGGTTCACAAAAGGCTAGCTCTGTTGTAATATCATGCACATTCCTGATTTAATGTCCTGTTATGGCAAGCGGGCTATTATATCAGGGAAATATTTTTTAAAAGTACAAGATTTGGATTGGGGAAAGATTTGTGACAAAAATGCTACTTAAATCCTTATAAAACAATTTTAATTTGGGACATTTAGAGATGATTTGCAGAGACTTTTAATCTGATTAAATTATTTTATCTTGTAAACTGCTTTAAGGATGCAAGTCGACCTCAATGGACAAGGAATAATCTAGTTTTATATGGCAGGATTTTACTACTTATCGTGTTATGTGTCAAGCATTTTTTATCATTACTGTGAATGAGTGTTCACATGACACAATAAATTATCAGATAGAATGAAACCAGAGTTAGGCCGCATGGATTGAAATATTCAGGATCTAAAATAACCTCAGAGTCCTGGAACAAAGGGGCAAGTCTAACCAGATAAATTTTATTATGTAAAGTCTAGCACTTATTATTAACAAAAAATCTGTAAAAGTGAAGAATTGCCTAAATGGAAAGGCAACTGACTACAAATCTATTACAAGCCCAAAGTAAGATGTATTAAATAGCATTAATATCAACCAGAATCATAAATTGCCTTAATGTAATAAAACGATTATGTTCATTTTAATAATAAAGTAACTAATGATTGTTAATCTAAGTATGTTTTTATTCATTTATTATTTTCATGTTTAGAACAGTAATATGGATTAGGGAAGACAACATTGCAAGGTGAGTAGAGATTTCTCTTTGTCACTCTGTACTCATCCCACCTTTTAGGATAAATACCTTCTATGTGTATTGGGCCTGTTCTCTTTACATCAAGAGAAAATAAGATAGTTTGTGACTAATTCGGATTATGAAAGAGTGTTCTTGATATCACAGTAAGACCAAGATTTTCATTCACAGTTAGTGGAGTAAAAGTGATACAGTGGGAAAATAAATGGTGGATTTTCTGAAGGAAATTACTCCTATGGATACAAGGCAGTGTTGGATGCTGGATGTGGTCTGTCCCAGCCCAATTATGTCAATGTATTGGAGCAGGATACAGAACTGCATTTAGAAACTAAAAATTAAGAAGATCATGTATAAAATAGGTGTTATTGAAAGTTTGGGGTCTTAATAAATGTGAAAGACTTTTTTTAAAGACAATGCTAGCTTATATATAAAAAACCTTTCTAATATACAAAGGGATTAAAACCTCCGCTGACAGCCCATTTCACTCAGGAAATTAGGACATTTATCCTAGAAAACAAAACAGTAACTCACACAAAATATGTCTGATACATAATATTTTTAAAACATACAGTGATCTACAAGAAGCTGAACCATCTGCCCCTGCACTTCTCCCCTTCCTCTCCTGCTAATTCCTCACTCTTACTCTGCTCCGGCCCCCAGCAACACCCCTTTATTGAATGAGACTGCACTAGCCTTAGCTCTTTGTGCAGTGCTCTTTCAAAATGCCTGTGTAATCTCCATGACATTTAGGTCAGAACTCAAGTGTCTCCTCCTTTGGGGAAAGCCTTCAAATTGCTTTTCACCCAGAATTCCTGATTCCTCTCCCCACCTTAGTCTTCTTTTCATCTTTATCAACATCTGGCACATTCTATGTTGTTCTTATTTCTTTTGTTTAATGTCAGCCTCCCTAAGTAGAAGGTGAGCCTTTACCAGTACAGTGAGTTTTGTCTGTTTTGTTCACTGCTGTGTTTCCAGTGCCTATAATAGTTCTCTCCCACAGAATATGTGCCTAATCTGTATTTATTATCAAGCATAACACATAGATTATTTTTAATCTGTATAGTAAATACAACCATTCCATTTTGGTAGTTCCATTTCAGAAAAGAGACTCTTTTGGGGTTTGCATTTTTGAATATTAATATTGAAGGATTAAGTTACACAGCTGGTATATTATATAAACAGACATTATATGAAAATATGTTGAATTGAAATATATTGGACTTTACAATACTTTCCATGTAACAGAAGATCACCCAAACATAGCTAAGTCTATATTAATATCCATAAATTACCAATCATTTTGGAATTTGTAATTTTTATATTCTGCGATTAGACAATAAAATGTTAACTACAAAATAAAAAAAACAGGAGAGGATAAATGGAGATCTTTGATTTGTATTAAATACTAAATTTCCAGCACTAAATAAGAATTGGAACCACATCAATAGGGAGAAACTGTTAGAACAAGAAAAGGCAGTAACTGATTTCAGAAAGCAGTCGCATTTCCCCTGTACCTCCAAGCTGTTGCTTTTTCCCCGTGTCTCTCTCTAATACTGCATTTCAGAGATATTGCAAACGTGGATGGACTTATAAAGAATAGAATGGGGAGTGGACCAGGTATCAAAATGTTTTGTTGTTGTTTGAACTTTCCTTTTTACGATGTGTGGAGTTCTCCCCTTCTACTTTTCTGTCCCTTTCTCAGTATGTTTCACTCTCTGTCATATGTCCTCCTCAGATTCTGGATGAACCATTTCTCTCAGCTCTCAGCAGTGCCTTTGTTATACAACAGTAAAATTGTTTAGGAGGATGGATGCATTAAGAGTAAGAAATGGCAGGCAGCCAAAGAACTGTCCTTGAAGACAGTTGACAGAAGGCCATAGACCTTTTATAGAAGAAGACAGGAAGCTAGACAAGAGATAAGGAAGGTGGTCCAAAGTTTTGATATAACTTATAACCTTCTGTGTGGAAGGTCACAAGTCTCAACATTTTGAAGATTTGCCAGTCATCATACTCTAGAGTTATGTCTCTCTGATCACCCACTCTGTATTTCCCCTTAACCTGACTCAAAGCCCAAGTGCTCTCATGACCAGCAAGCAGCTCTGCCTTCCCCACTTATAAATTGCTGCTGGACTGCTGCCATAGGCAAAAGCACCTGCTGCGACAATCTTGCACTGGAGATGTTAATACTTTTCTCTGGTTTTTAGTACAGTCAATTGAACCACTTCTGCTCTGTAGGTCCCACAGGACATCTTGATATTATATTTGTCTCTTCTGGGAATGTACAACCCTTGTACCATCTGCCAAGGGAGGCTGGATGGGTAGAGGAGTGAGTTTTGTGTGTGGTTTCTTCAGCTCATCATAAAGTCAGAACAAGCCAGGGATTCTAGGCTCAGGGTGAACCATCTTTTTCACCTTACTTTTGATCGTGTAATTCACCTGCAATGATCTGTAAATACCTGTTTTCTGGAAAATCTAACCAATAAATCAATAAATAAAATACATGTTACAAAATTATAATTGCCATGAAGAAAATTAAATGATAAGATGCTAGAAGGTGATGTTAATTGGTCCAGGGTTTTCACTGATAACATGGTATATGATACAAGGTCTCAGTTCCTATCCTAGATTATGCTCCACAAGGATATAAGCTCAGTAAGGGCAAACATTTATTTTTTATCCCTACTCTGAACCCGGCACCTAGAACAATCCTGACACATATTAATGTCCAAAAATAGTTGTTTAAAAAATTTGGTAAATGAAGCAATATTCTCTTCAGCCTTCTCTTTCTAAAAAAGCATGCAATTTGGTAACACATTTTAAAATAATTTTGATTAATTTTTTTATATTATATAATCTGTTTATAAAAGTTTAAGCCTTAGCCATCTAGATATATTTACTATCTGGAGAAATTCGTTACTCAAAAGTTTCTGTACTTTTGTGAAAAACAAAAAGGAACCCACAGGAAAGACAAAATAATACAATGGAAGGAGAGAGGTTCAATTCATTTAATCTGGTTTTCTTATCTGCCTTTTGGCATAATGTCTATTTCTGCACTTGTAACATGAAATACTTTTTTGGATGAATTTTATTATCTTCTGAAAGGAAAGAGTACTATGGATATCACAGTCAAGCTAACCTTTTCGGAATCTGCCTGCCACGTGTGTGACTTACATACAAAACAGGAAAGCAAAGAATAAAGGCAAGAGGGCACTTGGGGCCTGTAGAGATTAACAGGTTTTAGAGTCTTTCACCTCCGAGTTATTAATTCAAATTGACCTAGTTCAAAGTGGCCAAGGTGAAGTATTTCTGTTGTATATATTTAAAACCCTATTTTGGTTTCAAGAAGTAGCATTTAAAAGGAAGAGAAAAGAAAGATGAGCTGGGCACAAAGGGCCAGCAAAGGCCAATCAAGGTCATGGAACCAGAGTAAGTTTTGAAGATATGAATGGAGTTGAATTATTTTGTCTTCCTAAATACATAAATAAAATTATTCTATGCATGGTCATAGATACATCATATTCATATTATAGGCAAAATTTGTGAAATGAATTTTAAATCATTGATAGCTCTTTTATTTTGTTTCTTAAAATTGGTGCCTTATGACAGATAACAGGTTCGAACAGGAAGACACTTTTCATTTTAAAGTTCATAAGAACAGAAATTAAAATAAGAACAATAATAAGATTAAATTTATATTTTTTATAGCAAGAATGCATGCAATTTTGGGGTGTAGTTTACATCACTCACCCCTGGAGGAGTCCAGACTAGTGATATGGTATCTATGTTTCTGTGAGGAAGCATGAAGCTATTAGCAGCATGATTATACAAACATAGCTTCAAGACAACTTTTAATTCCCATTTTTTTCTTCATTACTTTAGGGGACAGCCAATAGAAGTGATCTAGTTAAAACATTCTGTAGAATTGAGGTACAGAAAAACAGTATGTCAAGTGCATAGTTATGCAAATGTGTAAGTGCATGCATACACCCGGGAACTCACAGGTGTTTCTACTTTGAAGTATGGTATTAACTTAGCTGATCTCTTATTTTCTGAATAAAAAATCTTATATAACATCAGATATGTGGAATACATAACAACACAAAATATATAACATTTTTGCTTTATTATAATATTATTTAAATCATATCTTTGCTGTTCTATTTTCCATTATTCACAGAGAGTTTGTAATACCTCAAGCTTATTCATTCATTGCTTATCCTTACTTACAAATGTTAAAATATGCAAGCTGTTTATAAGTTATATAAGTATACTTATAAATATACACATGCAATATATATAACTGTATATGTAGATTGTGCTTTATAGTGTTATTCTTCACAGCAGTTTTCAAATGTATAATAATTAAAATAACTAATTTTAAAATGAAGGTATACATGGAATTTCATTTGTAAAATGCAGAATGTAGCTCAGACCCCTCAGCTTTCCAGTAACTATATCTTTTTACTCAGGACAGGTAGATATGCACTGAATCAAAACAAAATATAAATGTTAGGCCCTATTTTGAAACTGAGCACTCTGAAATGGAATCTGCCTTTTCTATTTCATTAAGTGACTATATAAATTAATTTCATTAGTATGTATTCAACTCAATATTTATGTTTTTGAGTGTAGTTCACACACATAAATATGTATAGATATGAAAGCAAATTTTAGGAAGATGCAAGCTTTCCTTTAAAAAAGCTGATAAAGAATTAAAAAAACATAGTGAAAGAGTTTATAGCAAAAATTATCTCTTTGCCCCATAGAAAAGAAAGGCACCTAAAATAAAGATTGGCTCACAAAGATAAAAAATAAGTGGCACACAAAAATAGAGTGGCCATGATCTTATCATTCATGATATAAACAAAGCCAAGATAGTATTATTTAATATAAAGAAGACCTTATAATGCTAAAGGTAAAAAAATGAAGAATTGCTAATACTTTATCCCTTTGAATTTCCTCAGTGCACCATACCCAAATGTCATCAATACTAATTATAATACTAAATAATACTGTAATTAGTTATACTGCAGCATAACATTATAATGTTCTAATACCAATTTTCAACTAAGAATTGCTAATATCTACGTACCCAATAATGCAACAATATTTGCATAAAATCCTACCAAGGTGCAAGAAAAATCATAAGGATACCAACAATTATAGAATAATTTTGCACTTATCTCTCTATCCAAGACAGAATCAGTGAAAAAAAACAGTATTAGGAATGAAAGAGACAGTGACAAAATAAGCAGTAAGGTAGATCTTACAGAAGCACGTGGAACATTTACAAACACTGGCAATATATTCAACCACAAAGACAATCTCCATAAATTCCAAAATACAGAAATAGTACAAATATTCTCTGAACACAATGTAATTAAACTAGAATTTGCTGCTAAATAAAAGGAAGTGCTTATGTGATAAGAATCTAAAAATAAATGAATTAATATCAAGTATAAAGAGCTTGACATACTCAAAAACTTGAACCAAAAAAGTAAACAGAAGAAACTTACATATAAAAGCAGAATTTAATAAGTTATTATTGAGAAAAAAGTATAACTAATAAACAGATTTGCTGAACAATTTAAAAAATAATAAAATAATCAAGTAATATACCAAGCATATAAAACAAAGGGGAGCAAGCATAGATAAAAAGCAAATCCTTCCCAGCTACTCAAGAGGTTGAGGTGGGAGGACAGTCTGAGCCCAGGAGTTCGAGGCTGTGGTATGCAATGATCACACCTGTGAATATCCACTGCATTCCAGCCTGGGCAACATAGTGAGATCTCATTTCTAAAAAAAAAAATGAAAATAAAAGTAAATTAGCTCTTGAAAAGGAGGAAATGGTCATCAAAAGAGAGGATGTTACAAAAATCACAAGAGACTTCTGTGCACAATTGTATGCAAATACATTTGAAAATCTAGATTAAAGGCATAACTTTCTAGGAAAATAAAATATACCCAAACTCATTAGAGACAGAGAGTTCAAATAGAATAATTTCCATAGAAGAAACAGAAGAAATGTGACACAAAGCTCTCCGGCACAAAAGCACAAGCCCAGACAGTTTCATGTGAATATTCTCAAATATCTTTAAAGATTTTATTATACAAATACTACTGAAAATATTCAAAAGTGTCAGAAAATATATAAAACTTCTCAAAATTTTATATAGTAATTATAGCAATGATATTAAAAACTGAAAAAGGTTATACATTTTTAAAAATGAATACTTTTTAAAATAAAAAAGAAAATTGTTGACCAACCTCATTTATAAAGAGCAAACATGTGAACTCTCATTAAATTAAAAAGAATCCAAGAGTATATTAAAATCATAATGCACTGTGACCAAAGGAAGTTTATTCTAGAAATGCTAAAGGAATTCAGCATTACTAAGTCCATTGATATATCTTATGTTAATTGATCTAATAGAAAAAAGAAAGGTTATCTTACTAGAAGCTGAAAAGGAATTTGACAAAATTCAAAACCCATTCCTTAATGTATGCAATAAAATAGAAACAGATATAGGCATAGATGGATTTTTTTTACATGATAAAATATAAATCAGCTCAAAATTCCACATCTCGCTTTATGGAAATTATTAGATGTTTAGCATAATTTCAATAAAAGGGTGATCTATGCCATTGCTACTATTTTACATGTTTTTTGAAATTACTAGCTAATGAAATGAGCAAATAAGCAAAACTATTAGAGGTATAGAAGATGAAAAGGAAGAGAACAAAATTACACTTACTTTGGTAGGGAGAAAGAGATGACCCTGACTACTGTATTCAATTTTCTTTTTGACAAAGTGAACATTATTATTGATAACATTTGGATATGGTGTGTCAAGGGAGTTGAAAGTGATAGAGGATAAGAGAATATCACATTTAAGTCACACATTCTCTCATCATAGCAGCCTTGGTTCTCTACCCATCATTGTGTCTAACTTGCACAATTGCATAGCTTTCGTGTCACTATAAAATGGATTTTACTCACTTTATAACATTAAGTTAAAAAGTATTTCATTTACTAATTTTAAAATTACCAAATTACTCAAGGATACTGAGATATATTAGAAGACTAATATTCTTGGACTTCTGTTGCACATATTTGTTCTCATTTTCCATGCATGCTGTATTTCTAATTTCACCTGCTGTAGGATATAAGTGACTCTTTTCATTCTATGTAGACAGCTAATGATGTGAAGAAACACTATGAGCAAGTAAAAGCATCCTAGAGAAATGTTTACGAGGTCATTTTTAAAAGTAGAGCCATAGCTCACCATGTGCCCTTTCCTTTCTCTTTTCTAGGCATCTGTTTCATTATCTGTGAAATTATCCTCAGTCTCATACTGACGTTGTTTATGTGGGTGGAATGAAAATAATGTTAACATTATGAAATATAATGCTTTATATAAATGAGATGTATTATTTTTACAAAAATGAATTATTTTGGAAAAATGGAAACATAACCACTTAAGGGGTGGAACATAGCAGCTGTTGAATACTACACTTATAGAACTACAGTACAATTTGAGAAAGGGTGTGAGGATCTGCTATCTAATTTTGTTTTTCAAAATGAAATTACTGGGAGAATTGAGCTCTGCAGCATAGTGCAATTATCTTAATAGGAAGCGGCCAGGGAACAAGGGTTAATAGTCTCATCTTTTTCAGGGACTTGGTTTTAATTTCATACTAAAAAATGATCTGATTTTATGACAGTACTAAAATAGAAGAATACAGATTAATAATACTTAAATTAAGTTTTCCAGTGACCAAATCCTCCTCCTTATTCTTGGGACCCACAGTTTTGTTTTGATTTCTATTTTTCAATAGAAAGAACCTAAATCATTTATACTATCAGACTAAGGCTGATCAGATTATCAAATTCCATAATCTTAAAAAAAAATTCATTGGCAAAATATGGTGAACTTCATAACAACTTCAAATATATAAGTTAAGTGGATGATTGTCATTATTGTTTTTTTTTTCAATCTGGGTAGATTTATGTAGCCTTGAGTAGAGAATTTCTGTCTTCATTTCACTACCCTAATATCAATTTCATCAATAAACCTTGAGATGCTCAAGAGGTTAAGGATAAATCAATTTTGAGAAATAAACTAGATAAATTCCACTAGGAAAAACTGTATTAGGAAGCAGATTTGATTGGATTGAATGCTTAACATTAACAGAGTAGACATCTTGGGTTGTATTAGGTATGAAATAATTGTTAATATTGTTCAATTATAATCTTAAACCTGATACCACCTTCTCCCTTTTTATTAAAAGTAGATCATTTTCCCACTTAACCTGATTGTGAACATATTTTTAATATATTTTATACAATAGTATGATTATCCCATGATTTAGTGGATGGAAAAGCAGCAATTAATGTGGTTTGATGGAATGTATTTCTTTACTTTAGAACAATGATGTGAACATAAAGTCTTACCTTGCAAGTGTGAAATATATGTACATATTACAAAAGAGTATGATCCCCTGACTCTGTAATTTGAGATGCTTAATTTAAATTTTATCTGACTTGGTTTTCTCATCTGCATAATAGAGATAATAGAACCATGAAGTTCAAATCAAATAGTTTATTGAGGTTTATTCACAAGAAGGGTCAAAAAGGAAAGATAATTAATCTTAATGTTGGAGATAAAATCATATGGTAAACCATTATTGCTAATCAGTTCTCCTAGTTCCCCACTCCTTTCTGACATGTGAGAGAATTGCACTACGTGATTCTCCTAGTTAGGTGTGTCATGTGAGCATTATACAATTCTCATGTGTTTCTTTTCTTGCCATGGCAGACCTTAAGGTTCAGGCCGATGTGGTTGTATTATAACCTGGCAGTGCCTGCATCAGCCTAACTTCCTGAGCGGCCACAATAAAGCTTCTGTAACTGGTGTTGGACATGTAGCATGCATGACAAATTGACCTTTTTGTATTCAAATCCACTGAAAGTTGGGATCCTTGTTAACCACAAAACAAATGAGCTCGTATTTACTGTTGCACTCCTCAGATAGTTATAAGAGTGAGGTGCATACATAGGTTAAAAGGTAAGAGAAGACAGAATTGTAAACACAAATAAAATAAGTGAAACGGTAGAATATAAATGACTCCTTTAATATTGATGTAATTGATTATCAATCTATTTTACCAGAAAAAGAAATAATAAATATGTAAATAACCTTTCTAATAAAGAGAAAATCTCCTTACATTCCAAATTAGGTAATTCATTTTAATCTATTTTGAAAAGTTTGTAAGAGAATTTTATAGGTACCTTTATTGCCCATCTTACTAAATACGTATGTGCTGAGGAAAGATAAGGATCATTAATGTTCTCAATATACCAATAAATTTAGTTCCAGTTGTTAACAGAATGGATTGAGGGGTGAAATATTGGGCACTTTTACATGCTTTGTTTTATATTTCTGAAATATATTTACTTTAATAAGATCTGTCTGTTTTTCTATATGCAAAGAAAAATAAAGATTAAAATAAAAGATTCCATAAAATGATTATTCAAAGTTTCTTTGTATGTAATTAAATTATATGAATCACATTGTGATACCCACAGCAAAATGTTGAAATAAAATCTTAGATGCTTTTAAATATAAGATGAGAAGATTTAAATATGCAATCTTTAAATTACTATTATTCTAATCAACATGGACCTAGATTTGTACTCCCATTTGTTAATAAAAAAAATCTAGCCAAAGGTTTTGGCTTTTTCAGAAAGAAAGTGTTTTCTGTATTGTGAAAATTTCATCCAACCTCAGATGATACCTATAACTGAGATTAGGGAGACAATCAGTAAAAGGATTACATTGAAATTATTTATTTTTTAGTGGACACAATTGCCTATTATACAGATGTCACAAATAATTAGCACACTTTTTTATTTTAAAATATTATGGAGGTATAAATATTTTTCGTTACAAGGATCACTTTTGCAATGCTTGAGTAAGGTTTATAAGTGTGCCTGTCACACAGATACTATTCACTGTACCCATTGGGTAGGTTTTTGACCATCCCGTCCTCCCCAATTGCCCCAAATGATTTCCAGTGAGTTATACTTCCCCTATGCAGATGTGTGCTCATTGGTTAGCTCCAATTAAATAGTGAGTACATCTGGTGTTTATTTTTCCATTCTCTAGATACTTCACTTAGGATAATGGTCTTCAATTCCATCCATATTTTTGCAAAAGGCATTAAGTCATCCTTTTTCATAGCTGAGTAGTATTCATATACCATATTTTGTTAATCCACTGATGAACTGTTGGACACTTAGCTTGATTCCACATCTATGCCACTGTGAATTGTGCTGCAATAAACATTTGAGTGCAGGTATCTTTTTAATAAAATAACTTCTTTTCCTCTTGGTAAATACCCAGTAGTGGAATTGCTGGATTGAAAGGTAGGTCTACTTTTAGTTCTTTGAAGAATCCCCATACCATTGTCTGTACAGGTTGCACTAATTTGCAGTCCCACCAACAGTGTATAAGCATTCCTTTCTCTCTGCACCGACTCCAGCATCAATTATCTTTGTACTTTTTAATAAAAGCCATTCTAACTGAGGTGATATCTCATTGTGGTTTTAATTTGCATTTCCCTGTAATTAGTGATGTTAAGAATTTTTACATATGTTTATTAAGCCATCTGTCTATCTTCTTTTGAAAAACTTCTGTTAATGTGTTTTACCCACTTTTTAATGGGGTTTGTTAATTTTTTCTTGCTGATTTGCTTGACTTATTTGTAAATTCTGGTTATTAGTCCTTTATTGGATGTATAGCTTGCAAAAATTTTCTACCATTCTGCAGGTTGTTTATTTGTTCTGTTGATTATTTCCCTGGCTGTACAGAAACTTTTTAATTTAATCAAGTCTTATTTATTTATTTTTGTTCTTGCTGTGATTGCCATTGGAGTCTTTATAAATTCTTTGCATAGGCTGACATCTAGAAGAGTTTTGACAACATTTTTTTTCTGAAGTTCTTATGATTCCATGCCTTGTACTTAAGTATTTTATCCATCTTGAATTAATTTTTATGAAGGGTGAAAGATACAGTTTCATTCTTCTGCAAGTAGCTATCCTGTTGTCCCAGCCCCACTTATTGAATAAGAATTCTTTTCCCCGGTGTATTTTGTTGTCTGCTTTTTCAAACATTAGTTGGCTGTATGTGGATGGTTTAATGTCTGGGTTTTCTGTTCTGTTTCATTGGTCTACGTCTCTATTTTTGTGCCAATACTATGTTGTTTGTTTTCTCTTTCATCTAAACCCTTTCCTTCCTACTGAGACGCTCTGGAAGCTGGTGTCTGTAGTCAGCCATCTTCCTCTGATTAGCACACTTTTAACGTCCAGCAGGGAGTTACACTCAACCGGTGGCACTGGCAGGTCTTCAGCAGTATCACAACTTAAGTCCATACTAGAATGTAATTCATCCTTACACAAGTAAGATCCACAAAACTACGAGGAGTTTCGAAGGCTATGAGAAGAAGGAACTATAGAATGACAAAAGCAACTCCATACACTTCACTTAGTATTCTGTAGCACTTCTGAAACATGAGCAAAATAGCTTCCAACCTGAACCTGACTACATATGCTTGGAATTTTGCCTATTCCTCACTCCAAAATCACCCATGTAGAGTACTAAAAAAGCAATTTTTTACCTTATCTTATTTCAGTAGGACTTCATGTAACATTCTCTTTATATAATCAAAGAAAGGAGGGAGTCAGGTTTATTGTGAAACTAATGAAGCTACAGTTTCTTTAGGCACATGGACCTCTGTGGGGAGTTGGAATAGGAAGAATGTTCTGGGTAGACAGTGGAAACCAGATTGCATTTAGGAAGCATTTCTATGTAACCATTTCTGGTATGTTGGCTAAGCAAACCTCAGAAAGAAGGTATCTAGATTTCCAAGGCTGCTATTATTTATTTTCTCATTCTAAAAATGTATTTACTTTCATATTCAATTTTGTATTTGAATTTATTATTTTTAATATGGCTCTCCAACTTTAATATGATTTTGATCTCTTCAATCCTGAATCCTTTTTTTTTTTTTTCAGGAAAAAAACATACTGAGAATCTCTGCTAAGTCCACCACTAATGTATAGAATACAGCCCTTCTATTACTTGTCTACTGACAATACTAATGCTACCAAGCCTCAAAACTCAGACACTTAGAACAATACAGACTTATTTAGCTCAGGTGTCTGGAAGAGTGATTTCATCCAGGTTTATTCACAAGTCTGGGGCTGGCTGACTGGAATTTCCGCTGAGCTAGGATGTTTTTAGCTCGATGACTGGGGTGGCTTGGCTCTATTCTAGTTGTCTGTCATCCTCTGGTGGTCTACTCGGGCATGTTATTACAACAATGGCACAGGGAAAGGGTGAGAGGAAACATGCACAACCTTGTGCAGGCTTTCTCTGCAGTCCATCTGCTAACACCTCGTTCGCCAAATCAAATCATATAGATGATCTAACTGGGAATCAAGCGGGCAAAAATGACTTCTTGTAACTTTGGAAAGTGTTAATCAGAATATATACTTACCCCTTAAATATACATATTAAAATATTTGCTATTGAAATTATATGAGGTCTTGGATTTGTTTCAAAATAATAAGAAAAGAGGCAAATAGGTGGAGATAAGATGAAGCAAGATTGATCAAGAGTTGATAACTTGTTGGGGAAAGGAGTATGGTGTCCATTCCACTATTTTCTATACTTTTGCAAACATTTAAGGGGAGCTTTTATTAGTCACTTGTTTCACTAAGTGTAAAGGAGCTACTTTTAGCAATAATTTACTCTTTTAAGTAGAATAATTATGTTATCATATAATATATAATAGCTAGAAAAAAATGAATAGATATTACCTGATAAAATATTAGTTAATTGTATACAAAAAGACACATATATTATTAATTATATACCTTAATGATGTATTTATTTCTGGGCAATCACTACATGTATTTATGTATTAACAATCATTTATCAAGCACCGGCTATGCACCAGGCACACTTCTGGCCTCTGGCCATAGAGAATGAAACAGATGAATGGGGCTTCTAATCTGAAAGTTTTCATAGCTGTATTGGTCTTCTATAATTGCTGTAACAAATTATCACAAACTTGGTGGCTTCATCAATACAATTTTGTAGGTTAGAAGTCCAACTCTTCCTGGGCTTCAGTTGAGATGTTGGCAGGGCTGCAAGACTTTCTGAGAGCTCTAGGGGAAAATCAGTTTCCTTTCATTTTCTACCTTCTAGAGGTCGCCCACATGCTTTGACTTGTGATCTCCTTCATCTGTCTTCAAAGGCAGCAATGTTGCATCCCTCTGTGCTTTTCTTCTGTAGTCACGTTTCCCTTTTATGGACTATAGTTAGAAAAGGCTCTTCACTATTAAGGATTCATGGGATTAGATTGGGCCTATCTGGACAATCTAGGATAATTTCTCCATCTCAAAGTCCTTATGTTTAATCATATCTAGAAAGTTCTGTTAGTCATATTAGGTGACATGTTCGCAGGTTTCAGATTTTAGGATGTGGATATCTTTAGAAGACCATTATTCTGCCTACCACAAAAAGTAAATGGTGGGTAAAATAAATAAATTAATTAAATAATTAAGCAAAATAGACACTTCAGACACTGATATAAAAATCTGAGTAGTGATACAATAGACAGTGACTTGCAAATTATGTGTAAGTGATGGCCTCATAAAAGAAGGGACATTTAAGTTGAGACTTTTCTAACAAGTGGAGATCACCTTATAAGGTTCTGAAGGCAGATAATTCCCAGCAAAGGCAAAGCTAATGTAACTGCCCCAAGGCGAAGAATAAAAGGACCGTAAAGGGGCTGGATCCTAGAGAGCTAAGGGGAAAGTAGTATTTCATGAGGCTGGAGAGTTAGGAAGAGTCCAGATTTATTGACTCATATGTTATTTGATTTACTCTGTTATAGGCTCTGAATTTTATATAAGTTGCCAAAAACAAAAAAGTAAATAGAGGGCTTTAAGCAGAGAAAGAGTAAAATCTGATTTATATTTAAAAATAACATCTAGCTGCTTTGCGGATAATCAATTGTTGCTGTCCATTCTCCACAGCACCTATCTCAACCTTGGCTATTACATCATAAATTAGTAAATTAATAAAAAGTACAATAACATTTAACAAAACATTTGTTTTATTAACTAATTAATTTGGGGAAAGTTTGAAAAGTATCTAGTATAAGATTTTGGAATGGATACTGGA
This sequence comes from Avahi laniger, assembly GCA_963575035.1. Taxonomy (NCBI): domain Eukaryota; kingdom Metazoa; phylum Chordata; class Mammalia; order Primates; family Indriidae; genus Avahi; species Avahi laniger. The sequence goes on along the minus strand of CAUYSK010044811.1, from coordinate 5,959 downwards.
TAAGTAAAATTGGATAAACTATTATCTATTTCAAATAAATACTACATGCATCCTTTAGCAGTGATAATTCTTATATTTGTCATTTATCTCATAGGTTCAAATGGTAATAAAAACAAAGTATTTACATATATTTTTAACAAATGCCAGTGTCTGGGGTACACTATAATATTTTTAAAGAAGAAAATAACTTATATTAAAATGGTTAAGACCAATGCTACTGCTTAAATTTATAGGAAGACCTTAACAGTTTCACGAGGTTTATTTCATATATAGGTAAAAATTCATAGAATTGGCAGGAAATGGATGAAAGAAGTAAAATCTTATCAGCTGTATATGCTATTTTGATGAATGGGAGAGAATGTTTATGTTATACACTGTACTAAACAGATGAGCTGTTTTGTTTTCTGTTGTAATATATTCTACTTAGATAAGTCTGTGAGCAGTTATGCAATTAGGAGTGGTTTAGGTGGTAAAAATTTGCACACATTAGAAGACGGTGGATAGAGGGAAACCAGAAAACAAACAAACATAAAAACAAAGTTGAATACTGGTCTGCATGAACCTCCACCTGCTCCCTGCTCACTCTATCAGAACCAGGGCACCAAGTTCTTATTTTGGCAATGAAGGGTTCAAAAATATACATACTTATATGTGGCTTCAATGTATATTATTTTGTCCGGCCTCCATGATAAACATATGGCCAGGCCTATCACTCTGGTGAGGAGTTTTAGAAACTCGATAACATTGAATTAAAATTTATAATTTACCTTCTGAGAAATGAAATTACAGTAGAAATTTTTAAATTTTTATTTTTATTTGTAGTACCAATAATTTTGATAAATTATTATATCATTATATAAAGGAACTTTTAAAAATTCATAAAAATATTTAAATTATATGTTTTAACATAATATAAACATTATTTTTCCTTCTGTTGAAGCCATCAAGACATGTGTATGTAATAAAGTTATAACTTTATAATAACACACCCTTAAATAAGGCAAATTTTGGTATAATCTATTGTCAACAACTAAAAACAACTACAAAACCCCATCTTATTTGGCACTGTGACTGTTTTCTGGTACAGTTCATACTCACTATACAACAGTTTTGACATTAGCAGTTTCCCTTGATAACCCACATTCTAAATGAAGCTAATTCGATGGGAATGGACATTCTTTTTGAATAAACTTGTAAAATTAAAATAATTGATTTATCATTTTGAGATAACAATACTTTTCTATAAAATTTCAACAGAATCTATTATTGCATTTGCCTTCAGTCAATAAAGATATAACAGAAACTACGGCATTTTTCTTCACCCTCTACTCCAATGAACGAATAAGAAGAAGCCATACTCAACAAACTGCTTTATTTTCCACTCCCTTTTAATCTCCTCTTACTTTTTCTGCAGAACACAGAGAAGTAATAGAGCAATTAATCATATGATATTCTTATCCTGACAGCACTGGCCTCTTCTGACTATATTTATTGCTGTGCTGCCAAGCCTCTTTCTGCCACATCTTCCTGCTTGTCATAGTTTTCCCAGCAACTCTCCATGCTATCAATTATTTAGCACAAGTAGCATTATACACCCATTCAAGAATGATTATTTAGGAAGAGAAATCAATAAACAGAAGGTCCATTAAAACCCATATAATAATGAAAGATAACAGAACAATTATAGCCTGCACTGCACTGCACCTTGTGCCAAAGGAGCTATCAAAAACCAGTTAGAGTTCACTTGCACTGGTAATGTCATTTTTATATTTTTAACCATAAAGTATCAACATCTGAAGGCTCCAACTTGCTAATAGATTTTTACAGGGAATACAAGTTCATATTCCTATAAGAGAAATTCTAAAGTTTCAGATTTTGACAGACCACAAGAGCAACAAAACTACAATTTATTAGTAATTTTCCTGGGTATGAGTTTCAGTGAATGAAATGCTCTAAGAGGCCTTTTGGAGATGGTCTGTTCACTTATAACTAGGGAGATTCCAGAATGAATTAATATCTGGATAAAACTGAAATTTTTTAAGCAATCTCATAGTTATTTAAATAAATCTTAATCTCAAATTATTTTTCAAAGTATTGTACAGACACAATGAGCCAGACCTTAGGTTACCTAAGCAAGACATTTTCCTCCAAAGGCCACAGGGGAATACTTGGGGTCCTTCTAAGTATCTGCATTCAGAGCTATCTTTCAAGGAGCAACCTCTAAAATATTATTGCTCCTTTTCACCACTGAAAGTCAGGTATCCATTCTGGCGAGTGCATTGATTGTGCAATTTATAGCATGACACTTAGCCAACAATTCAGCCTTCCCTAAATAGTGCAGCCAAGCAATGGAGTGGAAGGGAAGTACTGAATCATTTCCGAATCTGCAGAGGGCATATTTTGTAACTGAGACTTAGCCCCCTTGAGATTCACATGGCTACTTATGTTCTTCATCCTTCATTTTATATAAACCTGATAAAAGATTGGAATGGCTGGTTTCATTCAGCGGTATCTCCCTTAAAGAAGGAAACTAGGCTTCAGACTGGTGAGAGAATATCTGAGTGTCCATTACAAAATAATAAAAATTCATGTTTATATTCTAAAATAGTAAGAATCAGATTGGCTTTAAAATCATTCTTAAGTATGTGGAATTATAAATGCCAGTATACAATATGTTTGAGTACACAAAGTCATTTTAGAATATACTGTCTGGACCAGATAATTGATGGTATTTCTATATTGGTTCTTTTTAATGTTTGTTCCAGTGGCATCTGTGATATTGCTTATAGCTCCATGTGATACCTGAATGGAATTAAACACAGCAGCACAAGTTCTTGCAATATGAGAAGCAAAAAAGAGAATGAGCAGTTTATGTTCTCAGAGCTGTGCATATAAAGATACCATGTCTTTTTGAAAATAAATCTTTACTTATCTCTATGTTGATATGTTCAGCAAAAATACAAAAATAAAACTCAACTTTCTGATCATATTGTATCAAAAGGCATAATTACAATTCAATGCTGTGTTTCTTTTATTTAACTTCACTTTATTTTTCTCCATATTAAGCAGTAAATCATGCTCAAATATAATAATGGCAAAGAAAAAGATAAAGTCATTTATTCCCAGATAAGTCCCTACAATGAAAGTATTTTGTTTTTTATTTCCTAGAAATCTCACGTATAAAAGACAGTGGGACTAAGAAGTGATGCCGATTAAAAAAATAAAAAAACAGCAGCCAGAACACGACACTTTAACCACAAAACCATTTCTGACTTTGTGGTGTCAGCTAATACTTATTCTGTCTGGGTAATGTTCGCATTTATATGAGTTTTTGAAAGCTATAGTTTCTTTTTCCGAGAGGATTTTATTAGAACTTAATGATTCAAACTGAATGCAGAAAACAGTAAAATCTGTGTGCTCTGGAAAGGCAGAGTCTGGCAACAATTTGAGGGGAGATATACTTAGTGAGACAGGTGAGTCCACATCAGAGGCACCTCAACCCCTCCAAATACTCTTCTAAATAACGATTTCACATTCCCTTCAGAAAAGCAAGACTGTTTTTTTCAAAAAAGGCACCCATGCTTTTCATGTCTGCATTTTGATAAAGTAGCCAAGAGAAATCATGAAAATTGTAAAGAATGACCATTGATTGTATCATTTTAGACAACAAAAATTTAAATGTTCTTTGCATCCAAATGTGTGTTACCACCCAATTTTTTAAATGAAATCAAGAATAGATTAATTTTTGCTTGCAGATGTAGTGTAGTCATCCATGGTTTAGTCAATTTAGTCTTAAGAAATTGAAATTAGCTTTATGCTGCCTAGTGTTTGAAGCAAAACCTGAAAATAATTGTGTTAGATTTCTGCTACCCTAAAAGAAGCAGTACTACAGCAAGATATCACTTCATCCTAGTTAAAATGGCTTTTATCCAAAAGACGGATAACAAAGAATGCTGGTGAGGACTGGAGAAACAGGAAGCCTCATACACTGTCAGTGGGAATGTAAATGAGTGCACTACATTGTTCACTATGGAGAACAATGTAGCCTCCTCAAAAAACTAAATAGAGCTACCATATGACCTAGCAATCCCACTGCTAGGTATATAGCCAAAAGAAAGGAAATCAGTATATTGAAGAGATATAAAAATGTGGTATTTGTACACCATGGAGTATATTCAGTTATAAGAAACAATGGTGATTCAGCACCTCTTGTATTCTCCTGGATAGAGCTGGAACCCATTCTACTAAGTGAAGTATCCCAAGAATGGAAAATTATAAGCACCACATTTACTCACCAGTGAATTGGTTTCACTGATCAACACCTAAGTGCACATAAAGAATAACATTTATTGGGTTTCGGGCAGGTCGGGGGGGGGAGGAGGGGATGGAGGTATACATACATAATGAGTGTGATGCGCACCATCTGGGGCATGGACACGCTTGAAGCTCTGATTTGCGGGAGAGGAGAGGGTAAGAACAACATAGGTAACCTAAACATCTGTACCCCCATAATATGCTGAAATAAAAAAAAAAAGAGAAGAAAAAAATTCTGTCATTTTCCACAACATGGAATAGGATTAAAAAACATTATGCTAAGTGAAATAAGTCAGGCAAAGAAATAAAAATACCATATGTCACCATTTTTGTGTGGAATCTGAAACACTTGAATGTATTGAAACAGAGAGTAAAATGGGATTGGGTGTTGGGAGAGGAATGGGAATATGATGGTCAAAAGGTTCAAGGCCTCAGTTAGACAGGAGTATGTACTTTTTCAGATCTATTGTACAACGTAGTGAATATAGTTAATAATAATGTATTTTAAATTTCAAAATCAGTGAGAGTAAGTTTCATGTTCTCACCACAAAACATGATAAATATTGTAGGTGATGGATACATTAGCTTGATTTAATTATTCCACATTGTATTTATAAATCATGATATCACTTTGTACTACATAAATATATACAACAATAAGTTGTCAATTTATAATAAAATGATTAATCAAAACTCAAAATATTGGTGAACAGTCTTCATATGAAATATGGCACCACAAAACTTTCTTTAATGTATTAAATAAAATAACATTGTCCCAATGTCATATTTTTCTGAAGAGAGAGAAAACATGCTTACTTTCATGGTCAGTGCTGAGGGCATACATTTTAAAGGGGAATTTTAAGGGATTTTCAAAAGATTTCTTTGCCCTTACTATTTACACTGTCTCCCTTAATGTTCTTACCTACTATTTTCACTGATAAAATCATTTTTATGAAAAAGGCTCTGATTCATGCACTGAGCCCAAAATTTGTACATGCAGCAGGTAGGCTGCTTAAAATTCTGTCTTATCTTCAGAATGACCACCACAAATTTGTGATTTCTCCCCTTCTACTGACCCCCAATGTAGTCTTCTTTTAGTCTTCCCTGTGTGCAACAAATATAGCCATCCAGGAGCTCTATTCAAAACCCAAGAATCTTTGCTTCCATTAAATCCCACATTTAGAACTTCAGTAATCACATATATATTGAATTACTTCACTTCTTTCCATCTTCGCAGCTACTATTCTGGCCCAGACTACTTTTATTTCTTTTCTTAATACTACAACATTCACTTTACTAGTTGCATTATTCTATCTCTAGCTCCTTGGACAGTCTATTTTCGACACAGAGACCAGAATGATTTCTGAGATGTAAACAAATCCACATTACTTTGTTTGGTGGTAAAAGTCTTCTGTCTCTCCCTCTATTTTTTTTTTTTTTTTTTTGGACACAGGGTCTTACATTGTCATGCAGGCTAGGATGATGTGACATGATCATAGCTCATTGTAACCCCAAATTCCTTGGCTCAAGGGATTCTCCCACCTCAGCTCCCAAGTAGCTAGGATTACAGGCACAAACCACCATGTCAAGCTAATTTTCTTATTTTTTTGTAGAGATGAGGTCTTGTTATGTTGCCTAGGCTGGT
>CAUYSK010044810.1:0-50088 GCA_963575035.1 Avahi laniger | reverse complement strand
TAAAATGATCTGTGCCATTACTTATAAAAATACCCTAGAAACTTAAACAACTGATATAATAAATATTTTTAATAAAATGGAAACAAATAACATTTAGATAGTTGTCACTCTAAGTCTGTTCAGGCTGCTATAATAAAATATCGTAAACCACATAGCTTATAAACAACAGAAATTTATTTCTCACAGTTCTGAAGAATGGAAAGTCCAAGATCAAGGTGCCAGAAGATCTGGTGTCTGATGAGGGCTCAGTCTCTCTGGTTCATGGATGTCTCATTCTAGTTGAGTCCTCACCTGTTGGTGGGGTAAACAATCTCCTTTGGGCCTATGTTACAAGGGCACTAATCCCATTCATGAGGGCTCTTCCCTCATGACCTAATCACCTCCCAAAGAAAGACCTGACCTCCTCAGACCACCACCTCGGGGGTTAGGATTTTAACATACAAATTTTGGTGAATGCATATGCATGCATTCAGACCATAGAAACAGTAAATTAAAAAAGAAAAAAGCAAACAAACAAAAGCTAAATAATTGTCATGCTTACAAAAAGTTAATTCAAAATTATAAAATGGAATATCAAACAATTTTGTAAAGTATTTTCAGTGTCTATGAAATTAAAATTATATATTATCCCTACTTAACTGGCCCCTTGTTCTAAACTTACTCTCTTCTCTAAGATTTTAAGAGGCTGTGAAAACTTCCCTGCTTTGATTTACAACCTAGGGCTGTATACTGAGTCCTTTTTCAATGGTCCTCTTAATAGTTGGAAAAGATGGCAGTTACTCAAGGCCTAATACCTTAAAAATTAGAAACTGCAAAGCAGACTATTCTATCCTCCCTACCAAGTGACTCTCTCACACTCACTCTTGCTTTTCAGAATATACCAGGATAAGAAATTAATTTTCAGAATCTCCCTGAAGTACATAAAAGAGAGAACAATAATAATAGGATAATAGTGGAATAAAAGGTGAAAGGCAGGCAAGCCTCTCCCACGCCCCATAGAGAGAACAAAATAAATAGGTTTAAATAATAAAAATTGAATTTCAATGTCAATCTGTTTAAAGGATAGAAAGGGCTCTACAACGCTGACTAGGATTAAGATCATAGGAAAATTACCAATATTTTTACGAGGATACTGTCCTGCATGGCTTTAATAATTTAGCAACATATTATTTTATTTACAAATATTTATTGAGGCCAGGCCTGGTGGCTTACACCTGTAATCCTAGCATCTCTGGGAGGCCAAGACAGGAGGATTGCTTGAGGTCAGGAGTTCAAGACCAACCTGAGCAAGAGTGAGACCCTGTCTCTACAAAAAATAGAAAAATTAGCTGGGCGTGGTGGCACATGCCTGTAGTCCCAGGTACTTGGGAGGCTGAGGCAGGAGGATCGCTTGAGCCCAGCAGTTGGAGGTTGCTGGAAGCTGTGGTGCTGACACCACAGCACTCTAGCCCAGACAACAGAATGAGATTCTGTCTCAAAGAAACAACAACAAAAAAAGAAACCACAAATATTGATTGAGACAAGTTTTCTTTTGATTAAAAAAATAAGAATGGATTTTAATGAGTCATTGTATCATCAGAAATTGATACTTTGTTTTGAATATTTCAAACCAGAAAATGAGAAATGACACAATTGAAAAGTGTTGCTTTTAAAAAACAATATATTGACAACCAAATTAACAAAATAGCAAAATAAATCTCTAATATTAATGTCTTTTAAAAAATAATAATTCAGTAACAGTCCCATGTTCTTGAAAATACATTTCTCTTTGAATCTTTTTAAAGAGATAATAACATAAGATTAAAAGCTAAAGGATTTTACTATTTTTAGTCAGATCTATGATGACTCTTATCTAAAAAGACATGCAACGAAAATGACACCTGACTTCCATTTGTATAGTATAATGAACTAGCTTATTATATTCCAAAAGATTTTTGCATATCTCAGTCTGGGCTTACAAAAAGCCTTGTTTGAGCTAGAACAGTATATTACGCTACCCATTTGGGACATGTAGTAAGTGAAGATAAGAAAGTAACCGCTTGTTAAAAGCAAGTCTCAGATTACTATCATTTAATCTCTTAGAGAAATGTATTAACTGTATGCTATATTCACAGCATTGGGACCTCTGTAGGAATTAAAAAAAAATAAGTAAGCAATCTTTATACTTTCTTCTAATCCATGTGGCCTCCCCAGTAGGGAAGTACCAATACCTACAAATGTGAAGGGCCCTAATAACTTTTACAAAACTTGTTTTAAATCATTTATTTTTTAATAAGGTAGTAATATTTCAAATTCCATTTGGACACAGCCATTTCTTTTCTTTCTTTCTTTTTTTTTTTCTGAAACAGAGTCTTTCTCTGTCGCCCAGACTAGAGTGCAGTGGCATCCTCATAACTCACTGCAACCTCAAACTCCTGAGCTCAAACAATTCTCCTGTCTCAGCCTCCCAAGTAGAGTAGCTCGGACTAGAGGTACACGCCACACGCCTGGCTAATTTTTCTATGTTTTGTAGAAAGGGGATCTCGCTGTTGCTCAGGCTGGTCTTGAGCTCCTGGTCTCAAGCAATCCTCCCACGCCGGCTTCCCAGAGTGCTAGGATTACAAGCGTGAGCCACCATGCCTGGCCTTGACATAACCGTTTTTCAAGTCGAAAGAATCTAAACACCATGAAAGATAAAAATAGAATTTCTGCACATTTTTCACATGCAAAACATACTGGGGGAAGCATGCATTGAGGTGATTATAGAGATTGGACCTTAAAAGTTGTGAACCATATAATTAAATGTCTTCTTAAAAAGACTAACAGCCAGCAATTTGGCACAGGACATTCACATTAGATTCAAAGACTAGGGTTAGTAAATCATTAAGTAATATCATTTGGAAAATTGTAATTGTCCTTTGGTTCAATTTAATGTACTAGGAAATGGCTCTGCATGACATTTCATTCATATAAACAATATCATTTAGAAATCCTTGTAATCTCCTTCACAAATTCCACAAATAGAACCGTAGTCTGTTCAAAAGCCATTTGGGTAAACATGTAAAATTCAAACATTTGACAAATCACAGCATGTTTCTTCATAAGAGTTCTATGTTGGGTTTCCTAATTTAATTGATCAAAAGATTCCCAGTGGATAAACTTATTTTAAAAGTAAGGCACTCTGTCCTGAAAGTGAATTAACTATTTCCTCTGTAATGTTTATTAAGTAAATTATATTTTCACTGACAATTTTTCACAAATACAAGTGTGTCCAGTTCTATTTCAGAACTATATGACTATATGCCCCTCAAACAGGGAAAGATGGTCCGTCTCCTTTCACAAGCAACACAGAATTCTCTTCATCATTCCAAAGAGATTTAAGAATATATTGAAATGGAAACAAAATACCACAGCAAGGGAAAGAACTGAAGTTAAGTCATATTTTTAAGAAAACACGACTTCTGAAAAATGCAACAATTTCTGAAAGTTGTTAATATTCTACATGACACTCAAACTGGAGAAGGACAGACATTAATGTACATTAATGAGTACAATACAACCACCCAGAAAAGTGAGTCAATATTCTTGTTATTAGGAAGCCTACATAGAGAATTCTTTCTCATATTTGTGGTTGTCTATTGTGCTCCAAAAACTAAAGACTTAATTGACTGTGTTATTTTATTTACATTAAACGGCCTGATAATTAGGTACTGCAGAGTAGCTTTAAGTTCTAGAGGGATAATGATTTAACTCTCTTCATCTGAAACTTTTAGTCCAAATGTTTTGTTGGAAGATGACTTCCCCTTGATAATTTAGTTTGGTAATCTAGTTCACAAATTCTTGGAGGTCACTGCAGTCTGGGTGTATTCTTTAGTTCTATTAATACATGATTATCAAAAATAAGAAAGTAGTTGCCTAGTTCCTGTGTCCATGTAAATAACTCATCCCTATCATTCAAGCTAAAAACAAAAAAAAAAAGAAAATAATGAAAATTCCAACACTCATTCTCATCTAACATCCAGAATGCACATGAGCTTCACCTCATTTGACGACTCTACCTGATGGGCAGTGGTTGCCTTAGAGAGCCACGTTGAGGATTATTTGGGGCTGCATCTAGTCTCAGCCATAACTGATGCCCCAGATAGTTAGCAATTTTGTCAATCAAAGCAGGAAATGGCAGCCCCTATGTTAGGTACATGAAGAACATGTTTTAAATGATGTAGATTTATTGCTTACATTGAATAAACTCACTCAAAAACACAAAATACTTATTTTCATATTGTGATGTATATTTTGGAAGTTAGTACCACTAAAGTAGTAAATACTTGAACAAACATGAAAATAAGAGATAATGTTACAGTTAGTACTATAGAAAATATATAGAAATAAAATATACAAATCATATATTTAATATTTAAGCATACAAAAAACAAAATGGTACAGAACTTTAGAAAGATTATTTTTTTCCAAACTATTTAAAAAGGTTTAGATGGTCAATTAAAAAAAAAATAATTCTGAAATTTACTTTCACTAACTGGCAATTATTAAATATTCTTTATTTAAAAATGATTTTAAAACTTTCAAAAAAATGAAATGATATAAATCCCTAAATTGATTTAAATAACAAATAATTATCCAATGTACACAAATACGTTTGAACCCATTGTCATGATTTTATTTTTACTTGCCTTTAAAATTTTTCAGATAGAATGTGGCTATGGTGCTATATAATTGCTACATAGACTTTATTAATATTAACTATATAAATACTATGTAAAGAAACAGTGGAAAGATTAGAAAATTACACATACAATTTTGGGATATTTTTCTTAGTAAAATTTCACTGAGAAATCTTATTACAACTGAATAATATACAAATCCAGAAAATTGTCTGCAGTACATTTAAAGCAGATACATACTAGAAAGCATGTTACTCTCTTTTTTTTAATCAATGGAAGCTATACATAGCTATTATTAGTCTTATTTAAACAAATATATTTTGTGCTCAGGGTAAAGATGCTATTCATTGATCATGAACAATTATTATTATTATTTTTTTTTGCTGACAATTTATAATAGGGGTAAATCATGACAGCAAGTATCACTGGATAAGACAACGTGGAGAAAAAATACAGGAATAGAGGAGACAGAAGAAAGAATTCAGAAATAGAAGAATAAAAGATTTGGAGTGCCTACAGAGCTTAGTTCTGGATAGTCATAACAACAATAGCAATGTTTATTACATTCATGTTATTCATGAGGCACAGTACTAAATATTTCCATACATTATTTCCTTTAGTTCTCAAACAACAGCATTGTATAAGGCAGATACTGCTAACTTCCTTTTTTTAATCAGCTTTAGTGAAATAATTCACATGCTATACAATTCACTCATTTGAGCTGTACAGTTCAATGGTTTTTAGTCCAGTCAAAGTATGTGAAGCCATCATTATAATCAAATTTAGAACATTTTCATCACCTCCTAAGAAACCCTGTATCATTTAGCAATTACCTTATCTCTTTTCTCCCTTCTGTGGTCCTGAATAACTACTAATCAATTATACTTTCTGACCCTATTCGTATGAATGAAATCATATAGAATATGGTCTTTTGTGACTGGCCTCTTTCACTTAGCATAATGTTTCCATGGTTCATCCATATTGTAGCATATATTAGCACTTCCTTTTTATGGTCAAATAATACTTAATTGTATTGAAATACCACATTGTGTTTATCCATTTGTCCATTGATGGATAAAAGTTTTTTCTCCTTTTGGCTATTATGAATAACGTTGCTATAAACGTTCACACAGGAGTTTCTGCGTGCACATATATTTTCACTTCTCTTGCATACGTATATACCTTGAATAGGAATTGCTAGATCATGTAGTAACTTTATGTTTAATCATTTCAGGAACTTCCAGATTGTTCTCCAAAATAACTGTACCATTTTATATTCCCACCAGTATTATATAAAGGTTCCAATTTCTCCATGTCCTTGCCAACACTTGTTGTTAGCTGACTTTTTCATTCTAGCCTTCCTAGCAGGTATGAAGGGATGTATCTCATTGTGGTTTTGATTTGCATGTTTCTGATGACTAATGATGCCCAGCATCTTTTCATGTGCTTATTTGAGTAATTCAGCTTTACATATGAGGAAAGTAAAATCTTAAGTAACCTTCCAAGGTCATACATACATAGCAGATAGGTTACAGGCCTTGGCTTCAAATGCAGATTTATAGGTTCCTAAATGTATTCTCTGGATCATTCTGCCCAGATGCTTCCCAACCAGTAATTACTATGAGGCCACTTCTCCCTCAAGACACAAAGTCCACTGATGCTAATTCCAAATCTACAGGGAAATTTTCCAAAAAAACCCTTATATTTTATCCAAGAGTTTGTGATGCTCAAATAAATAATTCTTTCATGAATTCCCTATGCCTACAGTTTCCATGGTCTACTCTTCCTCAGAAAAAGGTGATTATCATCTCTTACCTGCGAAGTGGAAAATCCAACTGTAACCACGACTAACAGTAGCAATTATTGAAGAGACTGAGTAAACTTAACACCAAGCAATTCAAAAAAAGAAAAAGGATCCTCACCACGTGGATTCCCAGTTGCATGATGACAGGAATAACAGTGGTTGGAGAGTTATTAGACATGTTGTAGGAACAGGAAGAAAATGATTGAAATAAGTAATAATGTGATTCAGAATAAGAAAATTCATTTGAGGCATAGCATGGAATCTTTAGCTGCCTTCCAAGAGACAGTCAGATAACTTTTATTTTCATAACCCAGGAAAGCATGCCCATACTAGGACTGCAACTTTGTCAAAGAATTCACAAAAACTGTTTTGCTTTGTATATGTACATTGGAAAAAATATAGTCATCATCATATACTTATGTTATTGGTGGACTTTATAATGCATTTGGAGGCATTGCTAAAAAAATTAAAATTTAAAAAAGTCTCTTTTCAGCAGAGGAAAAATGAGAATAAACCAGATCATCCAACTGTACAAGATGAAAGTATTAAGACATCTTCAAATTGCTCCTCAATAGAAATGCTATGTCTCTTTATTCTTAGGGACATATGACTTCCAAAGTCAGGACTTAAATGCACAATGAAAATATAGTTAGAAAGGAAATGAAAATGTACCACTATAGAAATGCTGAAGCAATTCACTTATCCTATAGCATCATCGACAACAAACTAATTAAACAAACATTGGTTGAGTATTCTCTATGTACCATATCATCCTTGTTACTGAAGAAGAAACAAAAAATTAGTAAATACATTCTAAAATCTGTATGAGAGACTACAATACACTTGAGACTTTCAATGTAATAAATACAGTTAATTCAAAATAACCATAAAAGTTCTCCTTAAGAAAATTGATTTGTTAATAATTATCTACATTAAAATAGCAGACATGAATAAAGAGAGATGAAGTGGCTTATGAATATCAAATTTCCAAGGCATTTTGAAATTCTACTCACTGTCATCCCACATTTTTTACATTGCTCTAAATCTTAAGTTTAGTCCAGCACACATTCTAGCAAGATCAAAAATCCAAGCCCACTCATATATATTAATAACCACACTCCTTGGATTCTATAACTATGATGCAAGACATTAGCCATACAATAACTAAATATGGATAAACTGTAATGCCAAAGTACTTCTTGTACTAGGGAACATTTTTTATTTAGTAACGTTTGTCTCATGCATACAAACCTGTGATTTTTGAAATAATAAGTAAAATCACTTTTTTCTAACGATTTTCCCTTGTGCTATTTGTTTCTTGCCAGATTTAACATCTGAATTAATGGCTCCTGAAGTTAAGGTCAAGACTCAATTTTTTTTTTTCAAAGGCTGTAGAATCTGTGCCCTATTTTACTTTGGAAAAAGAACTTGATGTTAATCTAGTTTCTTAACATTTTTAATACCTCATAAACCTTTAAGAAATGTCAGAATGGTGCTGAGGACAAAAAAAAAATCATAAATTTGAAACAGTGACCCTATGTTACCAAGAAGAGGAAACAAGAGGTAACCTTTGCTTAATAGTGCTAGCTGGACAGAATGCTCTCCTCCACATCTTCTTTCTCTCCCTCATTCTTTCCTTTTTCCTTCCTTCCTTCTTTCCTTCCTTTCTTCCTTCATCCATCTGCTTTTCAACCATATCTTTCTTTTGCCGAAGCTTCCTACAGGTCCCTATGTGACCAGCACTTCAAAAAGCTGAGGTGGAAGGATCGTTGAGCCCAGGAATTTGAGACCAGCCTGGGGCAACACAGCAAGACCCTGTCTCAAAAAAAAAAAAAAAACCTAGAATAAACTGTTTTGAGACAACTTCACAATAAATGAAGTTATGATTTTAGAACTTCAAGCTTGGCTCTAATTTATCAATGTGTCTATTAATCATGAATTTTAAAATATAATTTGGTTTTATGTTTGTTTTGAGACAGAGTCTTGCTCTGTCACCTTGGCTAGAGTACAGTGATGTCATCCCAGCTCACAGCAACCTCAAACACCTGGGCTCAAGCAATCCTCCTGCCTCAGCTTCCCAAGTAGTTGGGATTACATGCATATGCCACCATGCCCAGCAAATTTTTTTCTATTTTCAGTGGAGACAGGTCTCACTCTTGCTCAGGCTGGTACTTGCTCAGCTTCAACTCCTGAACTCAAGTGATCCTCCCTCCTGGGACTCCCAGAGTGCTAAATTACAGGTGTGAGCCACCGTGCCTGGCCTATATAATTTGTTTTTATGTTGCTTTTGAGAATACAGTGTTATTTCAAGGTCCAGCAAATATCCCAGGATTGCAAAGAATCCAAAATTGTCTCTACTCACCTATTGATCAGTGTCACAATTCCCTTTAGGGGTGGCAGTTCATAGTGTTTTACACCCTTGGGTGAAAGAAAGGATAGGAAAAAATATTTGATATGAGCCAAGAGAGAAAAAACGTGGGTACACGAAATGTTGAAAGGAAGCAGGAGGTACTATATGAAGAGTGCAGTATAAAGAAGTTATAGAACACATTCACACTCTCTGAGGGGAATAGTTTTATTCACTTTTTTAAATAGGTTTTTCCCTATTACATGAGTAAATGTTTCTCATTTAAGTTACCTTTGTTGTGCATTGTGTGTTTTGTTTTGTTTTGCTTTTCTGATTTGGATGCCTTATGCTTCTTTTTCTTTTTTTTATTTCAGAATGTTATGGGGGTACAATATTTCGGTTACATGTATTGCTTTTGCACAGTTTACCTCAAAGTTATTTGTGTGCCCATCACCCAGATAGTGTGCATTGTACCTGTTACATGTGCATTTACCCAACCCCTTATTCCCCCCAACCTGCCTGATTTCCACTGAGTTTTACTTCCATATGTGCATGTAAGTGTTGATTAATTAGTTCCAGTTTATTAGTGAGTACATGTAGTGTTTGTTTTTCCATTCTTGTGATACTTCACTTAGAAAAATGGCCTCCAGTTACATCCAGGTTGCTACAAAATAATCCATTTATATATTTGAAAACCAGAATAATCTAAAGCAACTACAGAATGATCAGTCTCTTAGCTGCTCAGTTGATGGGTACAGCCCTCAACAATGTGTAACCTATATTCTGGGTTTTTGTGATTCCTTCTAGAGATACTTTAAGTAAATGTAAACATAGTCATTTTCCCTTTTTATGTAAAAGGTAGCATACTGTAAAAACTATATTGAATCTTGATTTTGTTCTCACTTCAAATATGCTTTATGGAATTTTTCACATTGGTAGATCATTTCTATAGACTTAATATTTTGTTTTTCAGATTCCAAGGGTCCCACAGGGGCGTTTCAGGATTTCTATTAATATCTGATTTGAATTATTTTAAAAAACATTTATATTTACATTTATTTTTGAACTGTAATAAAAAGTCATTAGTCAAAAAGCTAATATATACCATAAAACTTCCCCACGTGGATAACCCCCATCCATTAATTTGTATGATCAGGCTACTTATTTGGAAATAAAACTTGTTATAGATAATTTGTTGTTTCTCTATCTGTATGTGAAAATCATAAATATATCATTTATTGGAGTGATTGTCGATCTGCAACACCTTTTTCTTTTTAATTCAAGACTGACCTTACACCTTGAAAAACTTTTTTTAAATCAAATGCACCAGAACTGTTGCAATGTTTAATTAAATGCCAGGCATGGCTCAGGTAAAACTGTTCTTCATATATTCAACTCATGGAATAACAGTCAACATAAACATAAGCATATGTCTTACTCTTCTGAGAAAATGCTATATAATATTATGTAATATTACTAGATCAAGGTATTTCTTGAATAACTTTTGTATTTATAACTTTTTAATATTTTCCTCAATAAAATTAAATAATATTCTTTGAAACTAAAAGTGGACCAATATTTTATTTGTTATTGTGGTTAAATAGAAATTGTATGTTATATAGAAAAGCACTAATTCTAAAGAAGATGTTTTCAAAAGTGTTCTTAATAATATATAATTTACCCATTTAAATAAAATAAGGCTCAGTCTCTAAAATGTGGTAGTTATGAGTAATGAGTTCCAGAATTTACTTTACCAGGCCAAAGTCGTTGGTTATTTTAGGCAAAATGCCAGTTCAAATATACCAAATGAAATAAGATACCACTATTGTTTTCTGAGAAAAAATCACATTAGCTAAATATCTCTCAGTATAAGATAATGTTGTATTATCTTCCTTATCTTGCTAATAATTTTAATAATATGTATATGAATTTGCCTTAGTCAAATAAACTAGATGTTACAGTGATTTTTACTTCGGCTTTAAAAAATGAGAGATTAAAAAATAAACTTCTGGAATCAATACACAAAAAAACCAATTTCTTTAAAATTTATGTCTAGTATAATTTGAAAGTAAGCAGATATAGAGAGGCAAGATACAAAAATAAAGAAATATCTTCAACTGAGACCCAGAAGAATCAACTCATTTCTAACTAATTTAGCCATATCTCAGAACAAAGCTCAACAGCATTTATAGAAATACAAGAACAACAACAAAACAGATTGAGCATATAAAATGTAAAATTTATGTCTGACATTCAATACAAAAAAATTACCAGATTTCCAAAGAAGCAAGAAAGTGGAGATAGATAAATCAATGAAACGAATCTGAACTAACACAGATGTTACAATTAGCAGACAAGGACATTAAAATAGTTATTATAATTGTATTCATATGTTCAAAAAGTTAAGAGACAGGGAAGATATTTAAAAGACACAAATTGAACTTACAGAACTTCTAGAGATAAAAATCAATAACGAATGTAATTCTCATACACTGTTGGTGTGAATGTAAAATAATATGTCCACTTTGGAAAACAGGTTAGTGTTTTCTTAAAGGTAAAATACACCTGCAATCTAGCATTCCACTTCATTTGCCCCGGAGAAATAAAAGCATACGCCAATAAAAAGACGTATACAGGAATGTCCGTACCAACTTTATTTTGAACAAACCGATTCATGCAAAAATATGGATGAATCTTAGACAACTGTGTTGAGTGAGAGACCAAAGACATGAGTATATAATGTCTGATTCTATTTATGTAAAAGTCTGTGGATGCAGAATCTACTGTCTAGTGCTAGTAGATCAGTGGTTGTCTAGGAAGGAGGGAAGAGGAGTGGGGAAGGACAGAAGAGGAATTACAAAGGCATGGGACAAGAAAGCTTTTGGGTGAAGATGAGTGTGTTTATTATCTTGATTAAGATATTTTAGTAGGTGTATACTTACATCAAAATATCAAGTCATATATGAGATAATTCAATAAAGACAAAAAAAGTAAGAGAAAGAGACAGAAAGTGATGTATTTGGTGGAGGGAGAAGTGTGCCACTTTATGGGATAGTCAGTGAAGGCCTCCCTGATAAACTGAGATTTTTACAGAATGATGTGAAGTTCATCCATGATAAGATCTTAGAGAAGAACATTCTAGACAATGAGTAGAATAGGTTCAATGGCCCTGAGCTGGGACCATACATGATATATTTTATAAATAGCAAGGAGACCATGTAAAGACAGTGAAGAACCTTGGATATCTTCATGGTCTTTTCCTCTCATAAAAGCTGGACAACAATGATATAAAGAAATAACTTCACAGAAAAAATATCTATTCTAATCTAGCTGCTTATTATTCCAGACAGTATAATTATGATGTAAAATCTAAAGACCTTTATTTAAAAATTAAGCGGTAAGAAGACAGATAAAAATATAGGGAAAAATGCCTTTCTAGAAGAAATTAACAACAAAGATTGATTTTTCTTCTTTATTGCCTTTGTCAAATAGCTTGTCAATTAGTCTCAAATAATCTACTTTGCTTTATAACAAATGCCACTTCACATAAAAATATCAACTTTGCCCTTTAAATCTTTTGATAAAATTTGATGACCTATGTATGCCTCACAGACTCAAAAAAATTTCACTTTGAAGACATGGCAGTCAGTTGCATCGATTTTAGATTTGACTATTATACATACACACAACAATGAGAATAAAATGATATTCATGTGATTTATATTTTGTTTTTCATTTCTGTTTTCATGTTTGAGTAGCTTGGGTAGGACTTGTCACACACAGGGCAGAAAGAACCACTTTGTCTGAGCCTCTCATTCAGAAAAGGGTTTAAATTTAAACCTTTGGCATTATCTCCAGTGAGTTTATTTTGCCATTTTATGTTTACATGATGATTACAAAGGTTTGTTTTTATTAAAAACATTTACTTGTACATGGAAATGAAGCAGAAGAATATTTTCATATTGATCATGTATTTATTATACCCCACTTACTGTATTTCCCTTTGCATCATGAGTGTATCCCCATTTTAGGCAACAACTAGAGTAGTATTGGCTTCTTAACTCAGAAAGGTAAGGTCATAGCTTATTCAAAGAGGGTATAAGAAGTGTAAATCCTCAACTTTTCCACCTTAAAGTAAGTTTGTGAAACTTCTGGATGAATCAGTAACATAAGGAAGTAAATATTTGCCATAAATATTTGGCAAGAATGAATGATGATAAAAGCCAACCTAAACTTAAGATTCTGAAAGCTGGGAAGAGAAGAAAGCAGCAGGAGGAGAGTAAGCTTGCACAAGCATGCTTCTCGGAAGCAGTCCTCACTCTGCCCCACATGCCAGGATTAGGTCCAGAGGGAAAGGAAACAATAGACCATGCAACATGATCAGTTGCACATTGTGTTCCTTAAAAATGTGAATCCTCAGAGAAGAGAATAGTGCCCAATATCATTCTGGGAACCTGGGAAGTGATACCTTGGGAAATGTTTCAGTTACCATACCCGAGTAAAAGCAATAGAAGAGAAATTGGTAAAAATATTCTCCATGGTCAAGGATGCCCCGAGGCATCCCAGAACCTTCTGCAGCCTCAAAAAGAAGCAGCAGCTGAAGCTTTCATGTGTTTCTAGGGAAAAGACAAGGTCAATGGATTCCAAGACATTTCATGGTCACAAATCAGAAAAAGGTCTGAAGAAATCAGAATAGAATTTAGTCTGAAGTCCAGGTAAAAATAAAGTAAGTTACATCTCAGCAGATGCCAACTTGAAGGGGATGACATCAAAGAACAAGATGGAAAACTGAACATCTCTCTTATGCCAATATCAACAGACGCTGAGAACCAAGGAACAGATGCCTCTCCCCAAAGCGAAGATTAAGACACCACTATAACAATATGAGAATTGACTGAGTTTTCTCCCAAAATTCAGAATAGAGCCTTACAATGGACTTAAGCTGAGGTATAGGAAAGTAAAACTTGTATTTTGTGCATCCAAGTTTATAAAATGACTGAAACAAATAAGAAGTTGACTAAGACCAAGTCTTCTGCCATCAGAAACAAATGAGGGCTCAAAATATTAAGTTAACTTAAAGAAAAAGTTATTTTTCTACCCCCAAGTTATAGCTTGACAAATTTAATATTAGGTCACTAAATATGAAATGTCCTATTTCAAATCAAAAGTGTAGTTTATTATATCTCAAACAAGGAGCAGTACAATTAATCAAAGTATGTGTCTAAACTATCAGCACAGTTTTGCCATCTCAACAGTAGCTCGTTTATGTCAGCAGCAAAGAAGCCCGGAGAGTGAGTGATAATGAAATCGCAAAAGACATTTTGCACAGCTTATTGAGAATTGAATATTTTTCATTACAAGAAGTGGTCCAAAGCCTAGAAGAAGTGGTAGTCAATTGGTGCAAACTCTGGTGAATACAGTGGATAACAGAGAGTTTTCAAGTCCTGCCTCTGTAGTTTGAGCAGCATTGTTTTTTGTGACATGTGGTCTTGCAAGAGGACTGGCCTGTCTCTGTTGACCAATCCCAACTGCTTAATTGCTAACATCTTCATCATTTAGTCCAATTGGTTGCAATAGACATCCATTGTAATTGATTGACTAGGTTTCATGAAGCCATAGTGGATAATACCAGAGCTCAACCACCAAACAGACACCATTAGCTTTTTATAATGAATATTATGTTTTGGACTGTGTTTTATCCAACCATTGTGTCCAACACTTATGATTGTCAAAAAGACCCCATTTTTCATCACACATAACAATTCGGTGTAGAAATGGTTCGGCTTTATGTCGTGACAGCAAAGAAAGGCAAGCTTTGAGATGATTTCTCTTCTGATGCTTGTTTAATTCATGCAGTTTCCATCTATCCAGTTTCTTTACCTTGCCCATTTGTTTCAAATGGTCCCATATTGTTGGAATAGTAATTTTAAACCTTGCTGCTAATTTACACATAGATCGAGGTGGATTTGCTTCCACTACAGCTTTCAGCTCATCGTTGTCCACCTTGGTCTCAGGTCCCCCACGTGGCTCATTTTCAAGATTAAACTCACCAGAATGGAACTTCTCAAACCATCTACATGCTATGTGTTTATTAGCTACATCCTTCCCAAACACTTTGTTGATATTTTGAGCTCTCTGTACAACATTGGTTCCACAACTGACCTCATATTAAAAAAATAGTACAAATTTTTGATTTATCCATGGTTTCAAAAAACTTGCTCTAAAAAAAATTGAAAGATAATCACAAGCCAAAATGTACATTTGAAAGAGTGAAGATGTATCTTCACAATAAAAGAAAAAAGAAGTGTCAAACTGAAATGTCAAAGATATCAACTGTCAAACTTATTAACAGTACTTAAGGAAATCAGACATTCCATACTTAATAACCTAATAATATTTAAAATAAACCACAATTTTTATAACCTTGTTTTGTCATTGCTGATAGTCTTAAAATGTGAAAGAGGCCTAAGTCTCTGACAACCTTCAAGGGCCTCTGATATCTAGGTAGCATGATCCCTGTCTGTTCCCTTATTGAAAATTTGCCAGTATCTTGTGAAATCTGCTGATAAAAACACACTATCACTTAGGAACTAGAATGGAATCTTCATGAAAAAGAGATGCATTTGGATAAAAGGACATAATGTTAGTTACAAATTTTTTTCAGTACCAGAGATGGTAAACCAGAGACTATAGCTTCATTTCCTGAAGTTGTATAGCCTCCATTCCAGAATTGGATGTATGTTAAAGAGCTGGCTAGCCCAGAAGATCATCTTCTTGGAATGGGTTCTACAAGAAGAAAACATGACCAGTTACACATTATGTTTCTTACATTTGGGGGAACACAAATATATCATTGTGATATTTACTGCTACAACTTCCTGAAAGGTCAGAATTTTGCATTGAACCTCGTAGGTAATAAGCTTCAAACCAAGGTTTAAAACCCTAAATCTAGATATAGAGATGCTTTACAAAGTTGCCTCCAGAAACTTCTCAAATTATTGGAAGTTAGCTAGCATCAGAACCATTAATCACTGTCCACTGGGTAAATTCTATAAGTAGAATCTACAGTCTAGTGAGCAATTCTGTTTTTTTCTACCATCTCCTTCAAAAATATACTTTTGTGGATATCATAAGTAACCTTTCTGTCCATATACCTTTCCACTAGTTCTCCAGTTAAGTGAGTTGATTCCATCGAATATTACTACATCAGTTTATTGCTTCAAGTCTTCCTGCCTGCCCTCTTAAGAATATCAAAATGTAAGAAAACAAGTAGCCTAAAAACCCTCTTACTAGCAATAAGTGGCATATGGCTCTGAAATTTTGAATTTTTCTTATTTAAGGTCACTTTTCTTCTTTGTTGTTTAAAGAGGCAGAGCTTCATTTCCTACTGGTGTCCACTCTATGCCCTATATAATCATCCCAGTCTTTTAACCTTTATGGAGCAACAAAAGAGGAATCAGTCTTTCCAGAAGTCTCCTCAATATCCCTCTAGGAATTATAACATCATTTTCCTTCAGCACTGAGCCTCTACTCATGCAAATGCTAGATTTTACTGTGCCATTACAGGGGAAATATTGTTTGAATAGGTTTCTAAACCAATTATTTCAGTCAATGGTATTGCAAATAAAAATACAGGATCTATGTGAACAGAGTCTTAAAATGTTTGTAGAGTGAGTAGGCAGCAGAGACATTTTACCTAAGAAGTCAATTCATTAACAAGATGTTAATGATGTGTTAGAAAATAGATGATGTTCATGGAACTCTTTCCCCTAGCCCCCAAGAAGTTATTCATACTATTATCTTGGATAACTTTAATCAGGTACTTTGGACAATTCTTTACAAAAAGAGATTATAAAGTATCTACATATTATAAATCATTACTGTTATATTAAGGCTATTATAATGGAGCATAGCACCTATTGGGCAATAGTATGATGGTCAAAAACTCATATTGATTTTGTACAATACTCTATGAAAAAAACTTCTGGATCACAGGAAGCCCATCTTAAAATGACGTTCATGAACTTTTTTTCTCCTCATACCTCTATTGCAACAAAGTTCTGTGATAGGTATTTGAATGTCCACATCTCCAGGCACTTTTCTTCCAGAAAATGTTTGACATTTATTTCCACTAAATTGAAGGACTGTATGGATAAATATTTTGTCCAGCATTTCACTGTGACATCTCAAAGGAATAAGCTGGTTGAGAACATGGTACTCAGTACTACGAATTCTCTGAAACAGACTTGGAGCTAACAAGCCAGCAAGACATGCTAACATGCTAACATGCCATTTTTTAGGCTACATTGTCCCATGCTGTAACTCCATATCTGAAGATATTGATAAAACATTTTAAAATAAACAAAGACATGTTTTAATTGCTATTTTTTCTACCTAGAAATCTTCATTCATTTTTTCCATAAGAAATTTCTGCAATGAAGATAAGATGGTCGAAGGTGAGTTTGGACCAGTATTACTTCAGTTATGAAATCTGTGCTCGTGAAGGTCAAAAAGCCATTTGACTCTGTGGGTATTACTAAGTTTATCAATTCGGAAGACATTTCTGTGAAATAATTTTAAACAGTACGCCCTAAAAGAGCTTTTTTGATTGATAAGTTGGCACTATTTCTAAAAAAAAGCCACGATGCTATAATACTATCACATCTATTGAGTTTGTCACCAAGCAATTCTATATACATCAATATAGTAAAAACGACCATGTAAAGATAAAAGGGGACACTCCCTCAGTAGTATCCACAGAAAAAGCAAATAATTCTATAATGTATTTATAATAAAATATTTCATTATTTATTAATATTATGTTAATATTGAAGATGTATAAATAAAACTCTAATAAGTTAAAGATTATAATAAATAAGGAAAAGTTTTTCTATATATATGTGTTATAGTATAGTGAAAATATCAATTAATAAGCTATTTATGTTACACACACACATGCACATACACCCATCATGCTGGCTACAGAAATATCTCTTTACCCACAAGATACCTCAATCATTATATATTTACAAAACATAGAATTTTAAGATATTCTATTTTTTAAAAATTTAAAAGTTCTGAGAGTTTTATTCACATGTTCACAAATTTTCTATTATAAAGTTTACTTCCTATTAATAATATTATCAATTAGGAGCACGATTTTTTTAAAAAGGGAATAGCATAGTCCTTTTTAAAGGCCCATTTGGGGATTAAGTGAAACTGAACCTCTTTTAATGAATATGAACAATATTGAAATGTATATTATTTTTAAAGGAAGATTTTATTTAAAAAGACTCTGCAGTTGTCTCATTTGTAAAATGAAAGAATGGCATTTCATAACATTACTTCCTGACATTAAAGGCTTTATGTAAAGCCTTAGCCTTTGGAATCTTCCAGTTATCATGTTTCAACACATTGTACTGGTTGACATTTAAAGTCTTTACAAGCTCATGTGGTATTTTAAGCCTGACTGTTATTGCTCTGTTGCCTTAACAGCAGATTTTTCTCAGGAATGAAACCCACTGACCCCACTAACACCACCAAAAGAAAATGAACTCTTTAAATCCAAGTAGATCTAATAAACCAAATCAGTAATCCCTTAAACTATTTTGCTTCCCTGGAATCTTTTGTTCATAACGATTTAGGGTTTATGGGTGGTCATCCATAATTATGTTCAATACGGCCATTCCAAAGAAACCAAACCTAATTAAAGATGTCTAAACAATGTTCAATTTCTCCCCCCTTGGGAGAAGATTCTTATGAATTTTAAGCACTTCTTCCCTTGTGATTAATGAATAAACCTATTAAGGATGATCTCATTATTCAATATCATCTTCCAAAATTCTCCTCTCTTCATTACACTTTATCTACTTCCATGGTTTCTCTGGAGTTTCTGTACTTGACCCTTGTCCCATCTGCATCTCAAGTGACCTCAATTGTGTCTCAGTTATTGCATTCAGTTTTGCCTTTATTTTCCTTTTTTTTTTTTTTTTGGGTGCACATTTTGTTTTTTTCCTGTATCCCTAAGAATGTCTTTTTAAATCTTATTCCTTTTTAGATCCTCAAATATGTTCTTATCTCCAGTTATTAGATTCCGGTTATTCACATTCAGGTTTTGTTGACCCAACATCTTCCTCAACTTAACCATCTCAAAATCCTTCTTATAACTAGTAAGAAAGTAATGCAATAAAAACAATAGGACACAATGGAGGGTGTGTGTATTCTCAGCTATTTGGGAGGCTGAGGCAGGAGGAAGGCAAGTTTGAACCCTGCGTGGACAAAATGGCAAGGCCTTCCACCCTCATCTCCAAAAATAAAAATACTAATGATAATTAATGTATACTGAGCTTTTAATATTCATCAAGCTCTCTAATAAATGCTTTGCATTCACTTTTTATGCTAGATGAATGGCTAGGTAGATGATTGATGTGTATACTTCAGAAATGGATAGATTACTCTAAAGATATAAACAGAATTTTCTATATTTCTCATTAAAATAGTCTTGACCCAATTTTTTCTCACCTATATTTGCTGCATTTTTATTGTTATTATATAAACTTGAACCAACTTTCCTGTAGGGCCAATTATCTTTGTACCCAACTGTTAGAATACTGTTTCGATACAGATGTGAATTTTACCAGAGAACTTTTTAGTAAAACAACAGTCCTTACTCATTAAAAGGGAATAAGAAGAGCTTTTTGCCAGCCATTTTCAAAAGACTCCAACGTACTGTGTGCATATACAGACATATTCCCAAATCCCGAGCCAGGAAGAAGTACTGTCGGACCCTGTCCCTGGACCTCTCTCCTTTCTCAGTAACCCAGGCACCGTGGTAAAATAGAGGGGAGTGATAATAATTGGAAAAAATCTACATATTTTTTCCAATAAAAAATGGAAGTAGAGACTCTAATATAAGCTACTCCTTACTGGATCTAAATAGATCCCTACTCTCTCCTTAACTCAACGGCTATGCAATAAGTGGTTGGCATGTATCACTCATCACTCCCTCCTCATTTAACTCCAAAACAGCATGAGGAAGCTGACTGAGTTACTAACTCTTGATGTCCCAGATCATTCTGTTGGTCATTGTCCTATACAAAATAAAAAACTCGTATTTTTCAAGATCAAATGTGAAAAATGGCTGCTACCCTAATAATTTAAAGGAATATTTTAATTACTCTGTTTCCCAACTTCTTCTTTTGTATTTAGGGTTAAAGTTATAATTTTCTAGATCATTCTCATTTTATTTCCTCCCTAAAGTAGAAAATAAGTAGAACAGATGTGAAAACTGATAGTTAAAGAACATGGCAAGAATGTGATTTTGCAAAGTAGGTATCTTTTAAATAATTTTCTAAAGAAAAAGAAAAAGAACCCAACTTGCATTCAACTAATGTTCTAATATAGTCAATAACCTGCATATCAGATACACTGTTTTTCTTGCTTTAGAGCAGTGGTTTTTAAGCAGGGGTGATTTTGCAACCCAGGAGACATTTGGTAACGTCTGGAGACATTTTTGTTTGTCCCAACTGGAGAGGCTATCTGGTAGGTAGAAGACAAAGGGACAGAGACGCTGCTAACCATCCTACAATGCACAGCACAGTCCTTCACCACACAGCATTATCTGGCCCAAATATTAATAGTGACAAAGTTAAGGTAGCCTGCTACGGGTGAAGTTTATCTTAGAAAATGCGAAGAGAAATAAATTAACCCGGTGAGTAGTTTGATACCAAGAAGAGGGCATTTTTCCTCTATTGTCTTTAATTACCACTTGAAGAAAAGGAAGATGTAGAGAGATGAATGAAGGTAGATGACTCTGTTATATGTACGTCATGTTTATCTAACCAAATCTACATGACAGCCCAATGAGAAGGTGGTAATTTCATAGGGGGTTAAAAGCATGGGCTTTGTAGGCAGGATCCTGGATTCATAGTCTGGCTATTCCACTTTCTAGAAGTATGATATTTGGCAACATAACCTATGTGCACCTAAGTTACTCATTTGTAAAACGAGGATAATAATAGTATGTATCTCATAGGGTTGTTTGAGAATAAAATTATTTAATGTAATTGAAGTGTGTGGCATATAAAAAGTTCTTTACAGGTGTTTGCTTTTATTAGCATTATTAGTTTTATCATCATACTTGTCATCATCATTTCACAGAATACTGAGGCTCAGAGCGATCCAGCAAATAGTTAGTAGGGGCAAAGTGTGAACTGGACTGAACACCTGTCTGACTCCAGGCTGTGATATGCCTGTACAAAATCAGGCACCAGAAACCTGATTGAAGGCCAAAGAGTTGCTACAATGTCTCTTGGAAGTTCTACCACATCAAATTATTAGCTCGTTTGTGAAGTTTTGAGTTTTTTTAAGTAATTCAGACTTTATACAAAACTTGATTTTGTCTTCAAAACTCCTGTTTGTTTTACATGCACTTGAGGATATTTAGCAAATAATTCAATATCTTAAAGTATAATATATAGAGCCCATGAAAAAGTGTAGGATGCAGCCTATTGTAGTTAGTACACTATCCTCGAAGTTGGCTGATATGGGAATAGTCACTAACGCATCACTAGTGCCTCCTCTTCAACCTCCCCTCCCCTCACTCCTTACCTCTGCGGACTCTCACCTTATCTTACACTCCTCCTGAATCTCTTCCTCAATCATGAAGGATGAGAACCACTCCTATGTTATTGGTCTCAAATTAATAGGGATTAATTGATTTGATAATAAACAGCAATTAAGATCACTTACCTATAGCTAACTTGTCTTTATTACTATGTAAATGGTTTTTCTGTGTGAGGCAGTTTGACAGTCTTCTGCTTAAGAAAAATTGAATAAGGGTATACTAATTAATATTAAGCTTTTTTCTCTAATATAGACAGTTACCACCTCCTTTCCAGATACTGTCTTTTCCAACCAGGTCTTCCATAGAGGTTGTACTCCAATTCCCTCTATTTTGGTTACAGCTGCTGAATTAAGTCCCTAATATTGTCATTTGTTTAATATGATCTTATTGCCACTTTTCTCTAATTATTATTCTGCTCATTCAATAATTGAAAAGCCAACCAAGCAAATGAACCACAGCAAAGCAAAACCCCTAGGTCCTCACACCCTCATGTCAATGTTTTCCTGTCCTAACGCCAAAATGAAGATAATTTCCTTAGACTTGATTAGAGTTTTCACTCTTACATTAACACCTAATTTTCCGTTTCCTTGCTTTCATTTTTAAAAATTATAAAATAACTCCTTCTTGGCTACTAAATTTCTTAAAATGTTTAAAAATTAAATCCCTTTCCCAATTCAGCACTTCATAGTATGTATTCTATTCTTTAACATTTCTCCAAAGTTCATATGAAAATTGAATTCCTCTTCACCACTGTCCCAATATCCCTGTTATTGGCATCACACATGAGACACAGCAGTAAAAATTTTCATCTAACTAGGGGTATGGAAGGAAAGCAGAGAAAAGGATGAAAAAGGAGTTCCCTCGCAAGCCTAAATTTGAAATTCAAGGAGTATATTTTTTCACACTACAGAGCATGTACGTTCTTGTATTAGTTTCTTATTTCTGCTATAACATTGTCACAGACTTAATGGCCTAAAGCAATATAAATTTATTATCTTAAAATTCTGGACATCAGAAGTCCAAAATGGGTTTCGCTGAAGACTGAAATCAAGGTGTCAGCAGGGCGGCATTACTTCTGGAAGTTCTAGGATAGAATCTGTTTTCTTGTCTTTTCCAGCTTCTAGAACTAAGCTCATATTCCTTGGTTTGTGGCCCCTTCCTCCATCTTCAAAGCCAGTAATTACAAGTCAAGACTGTCTCATGTTGCCTCACTCTGACTAACTTGTCTTCCTCTTTCGCTTATAAAGATGCTTGTTACCACATTGGGCCCACCTGGACAATCCAGGATAATCTTTCCAACTCAAGGTTAGTTAACAAGCAACCTTAATTAATTCCATCTGCAATCTTAATTCCCGCCCTGCCACATAACTCAACATATTTACAGGTTCTGAGAATCAGAATGTGGACATCTTTAGGGGAGCTATTATTCTGCCTACCACATCCCGTGTTTTTTGTGTGCTTTTAAAGTCACTTTTAAATCATATAAATTAAATAACAGAACCATAAATCTTTCCTTTCTCTCAATACCTCTAAAAAATCCCAGCTATGTCACTGTTTTTCTGGGCTATCCCAGAAAAAACTTACAACACCTCTCTCTCTCATAAATTACAAGAAAATTTATGGAATAATTAGTAGTTTTTTATGAATTGATAAAGCAAAACAAAAACACGAATTCCAAATACATGCTTCATAGAACTAAACTGGTTTTAACATTTAACTGATTTTTGTCCCACAAGTGGTTTTTTACATTAATTATCAATTAATTAATCAATTATCAATTAATTAATCATCAATTAATTAATTTTATTTCAGAGTGTTAAGGGGTATAAACGCTTTGGTTACATAAATTGCCTTTGCACCAACCAACAAGCATGCCCAGCCCCCAGACAGCACACATTTACCCATCCTCTCCTCCTAAGTAACATCCCATAAGCGTTTTTAAAACTTTTAATGCAAACACATAGTAGAATAATTATAATTACAAATAAGTAAAAGAAAAATTGTAAAATTGAAATCATTCTGAACTGCACACAAGTGGAAAGCTGTTATCTTTTTGCTATCCATTTATTCAGACAATATCATCATGGAAATATTTATATGTTAATAAGTACAGATTTAAAACTATCATGCTAAATAATATTTCATTATGTAGCTGTACTATAATTTATGATGTAAATTTTGTAGGGCTTAGGGCTACTTTTAAAAGATGTGATCCCTTCCCTTTCAGCAGCACGTGGCAGCAAGGTGGAGATGCAAATCTCCAAGAAGAAGTTTGTTGCTGATGCCATCTTTAAACCTGAACTGAATGGGTTTCCTACTTAGGAGCTGACTGAAGATGGCTACTCTGAAGCTGAGGTCCGAGTTACACCAACCAGGATGGAATCACTATGTTAGCCACCAGAACACAGACTGCTCTTGGTGAGAAGGGCCGGCGCATTCCGGAATGGACCGCTGTAGCTCAGAAGAGGTTTGGCTTTCCAGAGGGCAGTGTAGAGCTTTCTGCTGACAAGGTGGCCACGAGAGGTCCGTGTGCCATTACCCAGGCAGAATCTCTGCGTTACAAACTCCTCCGAGGGCTTGCTGTACGGAGACCCTGCTATGGTGTGCTGCGGTTCATCATGGAGAGTGGAGTCAAAGCCTGCCAGGTAGTGGTGTCTGGGAAACTCCAAGGATAGAGGGCTGAGTCCATGAAGTTTGTGGATGGCCTGATGATCCACCTTGGGGGCCCTGTTAACTACTACGTTGACACCGCTGTGCACCATGTGCTGCTCCCACAGGGTGTGCTGGGCCTCAAGGTGAAGACCATGCTGCCCTGGGACCCTACTGGTAGGACTGGCCCTAAGAAACCCCTGTATGACCACGTGAGCATCGTCAAACCCAAAGATGAAATACTGCCCACCACCCCCATCTTGGAACAGAAGGGTGGGAAGCCAGAGCCACCTACCATGCCCCAGCCAGTCCCCACAGCATAACAGGGTCTCCTTGGTAGCTATTTCTGGAGTTTGGATGTCACTCTGGAAAGACCTTTAATAAAGGCTTGCACAAAGACACACACACACACACAATGTGATAAATATCCCTGTATGAATATTCGTGTGTTCTTAGTCCTTCAAATAAATCAGTAAAAGTAGAATTGCTAGGTTAAAGATTATGTGCATTTTAGTCATTGTTTATGCATATTACATTTTAGTTTTTAAATGAGGTCTATTCATTAACTTCTTAGTCTGAAAGTAAACTTTTAAGTTTTACACCGTAATATGAAGTATTGTAATTTTTCTAATTTTGTGATTTCAAGAAACCTTTTAAAGCAAATGCCAGGATAATAAGCATGATTATAAGTACTTAGTAAAGAATATAGCATATAGTGAGTAGTCTATAAATGTTTTTTGAGTAAATGGATTAATGATCATGTTTGCTCAGAGTTCTGCAACGCTGCAAAATGTAATCAGCCTAGACAGTATGAGCTATATCTTACCTGCACACACCATCTACTGCCAACACATATCTCTTTACTATTTTTTGTAAAATGACAGATTATATTGTTTTGGAGCAGTGAGTGACTCTCAGTTTTGGTAGCACTTTGTAATCAATCACCTGGGAATCTTTAGGGAATATTATAGACTAGGCATTGATTTTTAAAAGCTCCCTTATTGATTCTCCGGTTCGGCCAAGGTCTTGCATTACACCAGACTGGACCATTAAATCAGAATCTCCAGAGGTGAAACATGGATATCAGCATTTTGTATAGCTGTCCAAGTGAATACCATATGTACACCAAATTAAGAACCACTGAAAGGGACTTCAATCCTCCAACCCATTCACTTTACAGATAAGGATAATCGAGGTCTAAGAGCTCAATATTCTAGCCCATAGTTAAATGGATAATTATATTCGTGTTAAAAGCAAGTCCACATTTAGCATAGAGATGCAAAATACAGAAGAAACCATTTTAAAACATAAAGACATATTTCAGACTGCCAAAATATATGAAAATAGAGCGTCATTTAGAATCTTCTAGAGGAGCTAGCCAATTATGTATCTTTTCTATTCATTGCTTCTACTGTCTCTGGTCAGATTATTTACTGAGCCAGCCATGCACATCTTGCACCTTAGATGATTATGAAAGGTCATTGAACTAAATTGGGGGAGAGCCTTGGGACTGTGAATATCACAACCCTGAGGGGTCCCATGCCCCAGTTATCGGTCCATTAATGTGTTAATGGCTAGAGAATAACAGGATGAAAACAATAGGGAAAGAGAAGATATACTTTAGAGGACTGACTGTTCTATGCTGGGTTTCCTGTGCGGAAAATCAAACGACTTGCGACTAATTGTTTGTGTGCAAAAATCTTTGGCAGCGATGCCAACAAAAGCACTGGATAGTGTCTGCTCAAAGCAAAACACGTCAAATTATGTATTCAGCAAATCCTTATTATCAGGACCTTGGTCATGTGCGCTATTTGCTTTTTAGTTATGCTTCAGGAGGCCCTTCCTGTGAACATAATGTCTGGCCTGTTAAACACAGAGCTGCCAAGACAGAGCCACAGGTGGCCATGACTTGGCAAGTGATAAAACACCAGCCACACCGAAGACAATAAAAAATGGACAGGATTTTCCATCTGGTTTTCAATACAAAGAATTTCTTGGAGAAAACTAAGATTTATAATTGAACATAATGCCCAATACATTTTCCGACATTACCAAGCCCTTGCTTAAGATTTGGGAATGTTTTATGCAAAGCAATTGATTTAAAAGTCTGTATAAAAACACTATTATGGCTAAATATTAAATAGCTATATTTTTTATCTTTTTCTCTTATTTTTTTCTTACACTTTTAAAGACTCGTTGCTGATATTCATATTCTCTCTAACATTAGAGAAACGGGATGTAGAATGTGTGTGCTGAGAATTTAACAAGTACATGGTCAAATTTCACCTTCTGTCTCACTCTCCACCACAATACACGACCAATGTGATGCTCACAAGATGTCATTTACCTAATGATACCAACTCTTGCGTTCATTCTCTTAACAGTATGTTCTTTGTATTTCTTTAACAGTCTGATCTTTTCCAAACCCATGAGATATACTCATGTAAACCCAAACCTTATTGCAACTAACACTTTTTAATTTTTACCCTACATTATGTCCTGTGCATGATCCCATCTCAGCATTCTATCTTTCATCTCCTGTAAATCCTCCAAATGAATGATACATGTATAACAAAGAGCTTGTGAGCAAGCTCTTGCACCTGTGTCTGGATATCTACTGGCTACCCTGTTCTCTGGGATTATAAATTCCAGTCCTGAAGATGTGGTAACTGAAAACCAACACCAGTACCAGGGAAACTGTGTCCTATTCCAGGCTCTGTCACCTTCTAGACTAACCAGATGGACCAATTTTAGGGCACTATTTTCTTCATCCATAAAATACAAATAAAAATTTTATAGCTTATTGTTCAGAGTTGTTAATGTCAAGCGAGCTAATGAACATGAAGTCATATTTAAAGGGCACGGGATTGATATTTTTGCATCATAGAAAATTCCCACATTTTAAAATTAAAGTACCTTATAGTTTAAAGGAAACAGAATACAAGTAGTCTCTTAACACTTAAATGCAAAAATTCATTCTTATTCTCTGGCAAATGGTCATCAATTTCTGCTTGAATACATTTAGTTATGGAGACTCTTTATGCCTGAAAGCAACATATTCCAATCTTGTTACTGTGCATTTAACCATGATAGTTAAAATAATATACCATCTCTGATATAGTTTATAAATTGACAAAATTTTCCCACAAAGATATTGGGAAAACAAAGTAAAATGTTTCTTTCTTTGTGTTTGTCATTATTACCAAAAGATACACAACTTCATTTTGTTCAAGCTTCCTATTTAAAAAACAGGAACAACAAAAAAGCCCTATTAAAGGCAGACCACAAGTGTAAAAACAATCATTTTCTGTTCTGAAACTTTGACTTATATACTCTGAGATATTAGAGAATCCTTAAAGTATTCTCTAAGTTTAGCGAATATAGGTTTAACCTAAGAATAATTAAAAAGAAATGTGGCAAGAATATTAAGAAGTAGTAAAAAAACAAAGGCTAAAAAAATTTTGAATGATTATGATGATCAATGATAACTAGTATATGGCCAATAACGATGTAAAAAGATGTTCAACACACTAATTATCAGGAAAATGCACATTAAAACTACAATTAGATATTAATACACACAGAACAAAATGTTTAAAGAGAAAATAATGACAATACAAAGTGAGAGTGAAAATGTAGAGCAACTAGAACTTTTACACATGGCTGATCAGAGTGACAATTGATACAGCCACTTTAAAATTTTTTGGTATTGTATACTAAAATTAAAATACCTGTGACACAGCAAGTCTGAGTCTGGGAATGTACTCAACAATAATGAGTTCTTTTCTACACCAAAGGATGTGTACAAAAATGTAGATAAAAGCTTTATCTGAAGTCATCCAAAACTGAGTTTGACTCAAATGTTTATCAAGAGTACAATGTATAATTTGTAGAATATTGATGCTGCACAGTGGTGAAAAAGAACAATCTATTTCTACATGCAACAACTTAACTGACTCTCGTAGACCCAATGTTCAGCAAAAAAAAAAAAAAACAGACTCAGAAGAGGAAATAATACATGATTTCATTCATATGCAGTTCAAGAATAGGAAAAATTAACTCATGGTGATAAGTGTCATAATAATGGTTACCTTTGGAGTTTGGCATAAGAATGGGTATGAGGGAGCCTCCTAAAGCACTCAAAATATTCTGTACTGACATTGATATACAGATATTGATATATATGGTGGTTGCACAGGTGTCTACATTTATAAAAATTAACTGGCTATCAGTAGAGGCTGATAGTTTTAAAGCAGTATATGCTAAAAAATAATTCATCTTTCTTTCTTCATCTCAGCCTCTTTAGAATACAGCAAAATAACGTCGTGTGAGGTAGAGTCAAGTTGGAAAGAGTTGCCAAGAGCTTAATTTGAATTAATTACTGTGTTTGCAGAAGAGAAGCTGCTCTATAATTTTGCGTTTTGGCAGAAAGAAAGTATATTTAGCTCTTCTGAATGTCCCTCTGTTTACTTAATATAAGAACTTATGAAAAATAGCTACAATGTTTCTCATTGATGAAAGCATTTTTAAAAAATAAATATATTTTAAGTAGCAGTTACTTTATTCACTACTAAGGCAAATTATGTATGACCTGGGTCAACAAATGGGTTTAACTGAGGAGTGGCCTTGCAGTTTTTGGAATTCTATAGTACATTCTAATTAAAATGACTTGTACCCCACAACTCTCTTGAAAAACGAAGTTTTATAAAGAAAACAGAACATATAAAGTTTTATAAAGAAAGCAAAAGATATAAAGAATACTAGAAAAGCATTCTAGTAGTATATGCCAGAGTATTATGACTTCAAAATCTTGATTTTTGGAGTCACTGCAAAAAGGACATGTTCTTGGGAATTTTACTAATTCCCTGAGACAGATAGGGGGGAGATGTTCATGCTGCCCAACACCCACCTCCCTTCTCTAAAAACTGTGCAGTCGCCATGCATCTTGGTGGGCCCTGGTACCAGTCATAATCACACTGAAAATACTTTCACTTGCTCAAAACTGTTCTAATAACATCCACCTCCCTTAGAAAGAAGTATTAAAAATAAAAGTAATCTTATTCTTCCATTGTTAATAACATGAAAATTAAAGAAACATAGAGAAAAACAACCACCTACAGCACCTAATACTTTAAAAATAATTCATCAAAGAAAAGGAGAGTGGGAGAAAGACAGAAAAACTCTAATCCCTTCTGTGAGATTTTTTTTCAATTGAATGAAAAAATAAATTAATCTGGTAAAGGGAGAAGAAAGGATTCATTACAGAATTGAATGTAAAATGGCTACACCTTCTAATATGACATCATGACATTACCTGGGTGGGGCATATGACAGAAAAGAGACCATTTCTAAGAAGGGCACAGACACCGTGGGAGAAGAGGTAACTTAAGTCATATCTTTTCACGAGGCCCAACCTCCACCAAAGAGCAAGCTTTAAGAATTTTCGCTGATACTAGGGCGCCGCTTACTTTCAGTGCCAAGACTGTGTAAAGTTCATGACTGCCTCTACCCTCCTCTTAAACCCTTGCTCTCCACATCCCCACCCAACACTTGGGTTGGTTTTGTTTTTTATATTGAAAAAGTAGAAAGTATGCTCCAAAATGGGAAAATGCTCTAGTTTCAGGAATTAGCCCAACTCTTCAGTTACTTAACAAACATTCAATAATATGTATTTTTCTACTGTATGCAATGTACTGTTAGATCCAGGGCAAGAGACGCCATAAGGGGAAACAAAACAGGTTCTTTGAAAGGTTAGTGTGATGGTTAATTTTATTTGTCAACCTGACTGGGCTATGGGAGAGGCAGATATTTGATCAAACATCATTCTGGATGTTTTTATGAGGGTTTTTTGGATGAGAGTAACATTTAAATTTATAGACTGAGTAAAACAGATCGCTCTCCATAAGGTGGGCAGGCCTCATTCAATTAGTTGAAGGCCTGAATAAAACCAAAGGCTGACATATCCCAGAGTAATAGAGAAGTCTCTTGCCTGACGGCCTTCGAACTCAGACATCAGCTCTGCAAATTTTGGACTTGCAGGCGTAATCACAGGCGTCAGTTCTTTATAATAAATAACAAATAAACAAATAAATCCTATTGGCTCTGTTTCCCTAGAGAACCCTGACTAATACAGTTGGCTTCCAAAAGTATAAAGCCTGTGGAAAGAATGGGGGTGGTGAGGATATTAGAGACCAAAAGAAAAACATTAATACAATGAAGGATGTAAAAGAGGAAAAAAGATATCCTAAATCTGTCGTATCTGGAACAATTCAATTCTACTTTTCCATAAGAAACGAGGGTGTCGTAAGACAATAAAGGTCATTTTAAAATCTGGTCCCAGAGTCGTGATGAAGGCAGAGTGCCTAATGGATTCCAGGAATGGGAATGCAGAGCAGGGCCAAGCTCAAAATGTTCTGTGGAAAGGTAGGCATAGGGTAAAACAAATAATTCTGTTTTTAAAGGGCTATTTAAGTACACTCAGCTATTGCCAGCACTAATAACTACCTTGGCAGCTCTAGAAATTCCTAGACAGATGGGTCTAGAGGAGTAACCTGGTAGAAAGGGAAGATAAGCAGAGTTGTCTTCAAGCTGAATGTCCATATCAAGCAAATGAATTTGATCTTGCTGGCTTGGTTATTTTGCCTGGCTTAGGAGAGGCGTGTCTGGCTCCCCCTTCCACCTTCCACTGCCCTACATCTTGCTGCTTCCACTGACCATGAGTAACAGTTAATAATAACGTGAAGAAAAACCAAATCATTTTTTCCTAATTATAATCATACTTTTGAAGTCGACAATTTAAAATAGCTAGATATTGTTTAGCATTTGATAAATAATAATTTGCATAGCTAGCTGTAGGTTGGGGATTCTTAGATTTTTGAGGGTTGCAAAGGACTTTGAGAACTTCACAAAAACTGCAGAGCCTCTTCTTCCCACAATACCCATATTTGCCCCTCAATCCCACTACACACACTTAATCTTGCATCAATTTAATGGGGTTCATGGGTCTCTGGGAAATCTATACATTGTCCTTTTTGAAGTTCCCTAATGGATCCCCTCCCCCGCTTATATCTTGGAAGCAATAGATTTTTATTCTGTTAGTGTTTTTCCTTATATTTTTAAACAAACATCTTTCACGTAAAAATAAACACAGAGGTGGTTGGGGAATATTAATTCTAAATCAAAACTCAGAACTCTCTTTAAGATTTTGTCATTTGGGGCTCGTTATTATCGCTGATTTCATTTTTAAGATTAATAAAGAGAAAAAAGGATGAAGGATTATTTGGGTAAAAATTTCAGCTTTGTTGTCTGTAGTAGGCTGTCTTTACATGTTACGGCTTTTGATATGTCTGGTAATTTAAATAGAGATAAATTATTAAAGCAAACTAGGCTCATTCTGTAATTGGAGATTGGTTAATAAAAAATGGTAGAGCTGAAACCATAGTAACAAAATGTTTAACAGTAATAATTTATTTGGCTTAATAACTTTTATCAGATGTAGCAAAACAAATAAGAAAAATAAAAATATGAAAATTAAAATCCTTTCCTTCAAAATATTCTATTATTTATAACCAAACAAAATAAAAATGTATACCCAAGGAAAATTATTTACTTCAAGATTTTTAATTATTTATAGGAATGATTCCAATTCATTCTAAAAAGCATCTCTTGAGCATAATCCCATGGACTTAATTCTTAAAAGAAAATCAGTTTGTCATTTAATATTTAATAAGTATTTCTTCATACTCCTTTTGAGAAGTAGTAGCTAAAAGCAGTAAGGGAATGGAAAATAGACATTAAAACTTAAATTGTGTACTTAATGCTAATTAAATAAAAGGATAAATGATACATGTTATAAAAATGGTCACTTTGTGATTATTGCGATATGAGGCAGAAAGAATAATGAAGGGATTGAGAATTTTTTTGTTAAATGGACCTTAGAAATTGTTTAATATATCCTGTTTTTAAGAAAGGTACAGAGGTTTCTCAAAAAATTAAAAATATAATTACTATGTGATTCAGAAATCTCACGCCTAGATATATACCCAAAAGAATTCAAAGCAGGATCTTCAAGATATACTGAAATATTATGAAGCCCTAAAAAACAAGGAAATCCTATTCCATGTTACATATATGAACCTCAACGACATTATGATAAGCCCATCACAAAGGGGCAAATACTTATATGAAGCATCTAAAGTAGTCAAAATCATAGAAACAGACAGAAGAAAGGTAGTTGCCAAAAGCTAGGGTAAAAGGAGAGGTGGAGTTAGTGTATAATGGGGTATTTAATGAGTATAGAGTTTTCGTTTTGCAATATCAAAAATTCTAGACATTTTTTGTGCAACAATGTGAAATATTTAATACCACTGATCTGTACACTTAAAAATGGTTATGATGGTAAATGTAATGTTATGCATTTTTTACCAGAGATAAAAGTGTTTGAGGTGGGGGAACAGGGAGATGTCTACATTAAGAAATACATTGCTGTGCTCACCCTCAGCAGCACATACCCAGCTAGTCCCGTGGCAACTATGCAGGACTGTGATGTTGTCTGAATTAGGGACACGAGGCTCAAGTCTTTTTAATTGTCACTTGGAAATTTTGTTATGTGCTGCTGTGATTGTTTGCACAGTAAATGACAGAAATAAGCAAGCCAAAAGATTTTTTGTCTGAGTTGAAAAGTATCACAAAATCGATGAGAAGAACAGACTCATTACAGAAGCCTTTGAAGCTCTCGAGGCACCTGCAGTGGAGGCCAGTCCTCTGAGTCACAAACTCTGTGTTTGGCAGAACTTTGTAAAGATGCAAGCAGGTTCACCTTCTCATCAGGGGATACAGCAGACCTTCTCAAACAAGGACAGAAAAGCCCCCTAAAATTTTGTTTCATGGGATGACGATGAGCAATCTTGAAGGACAGACATAATCACTTGAATAGGTGACAAAAATCCTCCAGTTTCAAGCGACTGAGGCCAAAAACATTTTAAAGGCATCTTAGAGGAATATACTACAGCATCAGAGGGAAATAGTTAATGGTTTTGAAGAAAATGTTTGGCTTCGGGAAAGCTGAAAGCCGCTTGCCCAAGAAGATGCCAGGTGGAGGGAAAGAGTGTGGGTGCTAAAGGAACAGAAAGAAAAGCTTGAAAACTTCAGCACCTAGGGAAGCAGGGTGTAAATGATAAAGAGCCAACTAAAATCTGTGACGAAGTCTGTGCTGAAGGTGATACATTTACCTGCTTTCTTTGTGGATTACATGATGTTGGCAAAGGAATTAGAGAAAAAGAGTGAATCAATAAATGGGAGACCAAGAGTATCAATCAGATATCAATTCAATGAAACTCTTTGATAATATTAACTTAAATGTCTCTTTTAAAGAACTTAAAAGAGAAAAACAAGGAATATTTTGCAACCTCTATGAAGAAAATAAAATGCACAAAGCACTTACAGTTCAAATCAAAAGTCTCTAAGCACAGCAGTGGTGAAAATGCAGTTTTAAAGTTAGATTCGAAACCTTCAGCTGAAACTCCAGACACTGCCTGAACTATACCCAAAATGTGAAATGCAACTTTGCAAAAAATCAGTGGGAGGAGGGAATTTACCTTCTATAAATAAAAGAGAAATTTCCTAAAGTATATGAACAGCATTATATATCAAAACCTTCCCAGTTACTCAGGAAGCTGAGTGGGAGGATCACTTGAGCCCAGGAGTTCAAGGTTACAGTGAGCTATGACTGCACCACTGCACTTCAGCCTGGGCAACAGAGTGAGACCCTGTCTCTAAAAAAATTAAAATAAAAACCTGACTCCTACAGGAAGATGACCAAAGACCAGGAGAAAGAAAATAGAAAGCACCATTTTCTTCAATCAAAGGCAGATCAGCTCCCATGAGAAACAGCTGAAGAAAGTTGGTTGGCAGTTCTGTTGAACAAGAGGAAGCTCAGGGATCTAAGAAAAGAAAATGTTCACAATAGACAAAAATTGGTTGAAATAGACTTTACAATTCAGCTCTTTCCAAGGGACCACTACTGCACATGTGGCCCAGAGCATTGGCCTAAGAGGATCAGGGCATCCCCTGCATCCTCAGGTCCCCAGTGGGGCAGAGGGGTGATCCATGGGGTCTCAGGGATACAGGGAGATGTGCAAGTTTGATTCAGGGTTAAAGCTGCCAATCCCCAAACATCCACAGGCAGCGCAAGACGTCTGATGTCTTTTTCTCCCTTTAAATCAATTCTGTGTAATGCCTTTTTAATTTAGCTTGTCACTTAATTGTTGTTGCATTTATTCTCATTGAAGTTTCACATAATTATTCCAAGACAGTATTTCCAAAATATAGATGGCTTTAATATAATTCTTAGGAATATATCATTCCCAATTCAATGGATCCTCTACAATTAGATTGTATATGTACTGTATTTTAATTTAATTAATTGATTCACTATTAAAGCATAATTGAAGTTTGACATGATTAGGAGAAGACATCTGAAACATTAAAAACCATTTCTACATGCTATGAGGTGTAATAAGAAAGATATGCAAGTAAACTAACTCAGTAGATATTGATTTGTTTAAAACAAATAAACAAACAAAAACCCAAATCAATAGCCACCACACCTCCTGTGTGGTTTAGCTATTAGTTTAGCCCTAAATTCACAGATTAATTTTTGGAGAATTGACATTTATTTATTTTTTTTCTTTATTACCATTACTTCTTTATTTCTTTCCTTCTTATGCTGTTTGTAACATTCTTCACATTTTAAATATTTCTCAATTTTATGTAGCCAAAATCAAATATCCTTGTATTGCTTCTGCATTTTGTTTTTGACTTGGAAAAAATCTCCTCTATCTAAGAATTTAAGTTTTTTAACTTTCTCTTCCTCTCTGGTATGTTTATGGTTTCAAATTTGTACATTTAAAAGTTCAAGTCCACACTGTTTTACATAAGAAAAACTTCTGCTTTATTTTCTCTACGCCAACTGTCAGTTTCCCAGGATGATTTTTAGAGTAATTCATATTTTTAATTATTCACCATGTCATTTTTATCAGTTGTTAGATTCCCATAGGTATTCAACTCTGTTTTTACTGCTTTATAACAATTATCATAAAGATTTTTAAAACTCAGAGAGATAATGTGTTCTCATTCTTTTTTCTGTATATTTCTTTTCTAATTTTTCTTGGTCATTTAATCTTTCAGTTGAATCTAGTAGCATTTGATCCAGTTCTTCCCCCACTCCAAGAACACAAAATTTATAGATTAACATAGGAAAATTGACATTATCTCAGAAAAAGCATACTTTCATATTTACTTACACTCTCGTTCAAATATTACTTAGAGTTTTTGCTACTCACATGCTGCACATTTACTTGCAGGTTTGTCGGTAAGCATTTGAACTTGTTATAATTATGAGTATATGATATTTTGAGTTATTAATCTTTGTTCTCTCCATCTTTCATTTTCCCCACTCTTTTCTTTAATTATGCACTGAGTATCATGTCTTAGGAAAGTACTATGATGGGAAGATAAACCAAAAATGTGCAGAATATTCCTGCTTTTTATTTGGGGAATCACAAGCCCTAGAAGAGAGAAGATTTGGGAAATGAAGAAAATATCTTGGCAAGAAGGATAATGAGAATAGGTTTCCCCCTCCCAGCTACCACCACACACAAACCAAAAGCATGTACCCACACTACCCGAATACCACTAGAATCCAAGAAGAGGGAAGAAAGAGAGGTAGGGTGGGACTTTCTAGTATTCATGGTTCTTCCAGCCTTATTTGGGGCACTGGAAACTTTCTGCAGCAAAAGGCTGAGGGAACCAACAATCCTTGACGACTAAGGCAATATCCATAACAGTAGACAAACAGAAGAGCAGAACTCCCCCCAAGACGGTCTTGCCACTGTGTAGCACATTTTTGTTACCCACCCCGCCCCAATAGCCCTCACACTCCTGTCTTACAGAAAAACCCCTTAAACTCCTCTAATACACCGACACAACAAAAATCAGTTTCTTATAACTGTGGCATGTTTCCTCATTTAGTGCTATTCCCTGTCATATTGTGACATTTGGAATTCAGGAATGCAATTATATTCCTTGATTTTTGTCATTTATTTCAGGTGAGAAATAATAAGTTCACACTCCAGTTGCTGCTATTTTCATAGAATTCTGTGTGCTACTCAAAATCTGTTTGCATGTGTGTTTTCTCCTGGACTGTTCCCTTAATGTAGTCCATATTTCACTGAATTTGAGAAGTAGGCTTCATAGTTTTGAGATTTAGGATTTTGGCAGCTTTCAGGTTTGATTTTTTTGTTGTTTTTATACACTGTTAATATAAAATAAAACACACATACACACAAGTTAATAGATC
Source organism: Avahi laniger (assembly GCA_963575035.1). Taxonomy (NCBI): domain Eukaryota; kingdom Metazoa; phylum Chordata; class Mammalia; order Primates; family Indriidae; genus Avahi; species Avahi laniger. Next base: position 13,647 of record CAUYSK010044810.1, on the reverse strand, counting down.
ATAAGTACGCAGTCACTAAATAAGTGCTAAGTGAGTTCTCTCACAGCACCGGGACCTACAGAAATAGTATCCAGCAGCAGCCCAAAAGCCACCCCCTTATGCCTAAAAGGTCTGGAGGCTTAACCACATGAGATTTTGTTTTAGGGATATGAATCACTGGTGAGGCCCACATCTTATCTTCTTTTTTCTTTTTTTTTTTTTTCATTTTTAAAATTAACTTTTAATTTACATACAATAAAATTTACCCTTTCGGGGCCCAGTTCTGTGAGCCTTGACAAACGTATACAGTCATATACCCACCGCCACGATGAAGATATGGAACAGCTCCGTCACTCTTCCCCCGACACAAAGTTACTTTTTTCCCTTTGGAGTCAACAATTCCCTACTCTCAGCCCCTGGCCTCCACACCTCTGGTCACTGTTCCAATGGTATGGCTACTGCAAGAATATCATATAAGTGGAATCAAACAGTGCAAGCTTTTTAATCTGAATTCTTTCACAAGTATAATGCATTTTGATTTACCCATTTTGTTGCATATGCCAATATTTTGTCCTTTTTATTCCTGAGCAGCATTCCATTGTATAGGTGTAGCATAATTCATTTATCTCTTCACCAGTGGAAGGACATCTGAGTTGTTTTCAGTCCTGGTGATTACAAATAAAGCTACTATAAGCATGTGTCTCCAGGTTTTTGTGTGAACACATGTTTTATTTCACTTGAGTAATGCCAGGTTGGATCGCTGGGGCAAAGGAAAAGTCAATGTTCACTTTATCTTTGTGGGAAACTGCCACATTGTTCTCCAAAGTGGCTGTGTCATTTTGCATTTCTACCATCAGTGCATGCAAGTTCCAATTATTCTGCATCTTTGCCAGTATCTGAAGTTGTTACTTCATTTAAAAGTCATTCTAAGAGATATGTAGTCACATATTCAGTGGTTTTAATTTGTCAAATGTCAAATGATGCGGAGCATCTTTACATATGCTTCTCTGCCATCTGTATGATGAAGTGTTTTTCTAATCTTTTACCCAATTTTTACATTCTTTAATTGTTTGTTTTCATATGAATGTTGAGAGTTGTTTATAAATACAATTTGTATGTAAGTGCTTTATCAGATGTATGATTTATAAATATTTTCTCCAATTTCTATGGTTTTCATTTATAATCTCTCAGCAATGTCTTTCACAGAGTAGAAATTTTTAAGTTTGAAAATTCAATTTGTCCAATAGGTAGAATATTTTGGCATTGTATCTGAGAAATCTTTGCCCAACTGAAATTCACAAAGTTGTTATTTCCATATATTTTTATCTAGAAGTTGTATAGGTTAGGTTATCTTTTAGAAGTATGACCTATTTTGAGTTAATATTTATGTTACCAAGTATGTACAGTGTTTAGAACAATGACTGTCACATAATAATCACCATATAAGTATTTTAAATATTATATTTATACATAATATATAATTTGTATTATATACTTAATATAAAGTATATATTATATACTTAAGTATTACTCAGTATTATATCAGTATTGCGTGTGTGTATGTATATACACACACTTTTGCAAATATATAGGTAATGATATAAGTATAAATCCGTATTCTGAGTTTTTTTATTTCTTCAATTCCAGAAGTGAATAACACACTTTTCAATTTGAGAATGGCTACCTTCAATGGCATTCTTTAGTAGGAGAATTCACACTTTTCCCTTTCCATGGGTAGTGATTAAAATAACCAGAGCAACAACCATAATAAAACATTGCATTGCTTTTTTTAAAGATGAAAATCACATTAAAGTTAACATCTTACATGTTAATTTTTTTAAAGACCTTGGAGTGAGAAGGACCCTGGAGGGTCTGAGGGACTAAAAGAAGGTTCCTGACGCTGGAGGAAAGAAAGCAAAACAGGTGGGAACAAAGCTCCAGAGTAAGGCAAATCTAGAAAGATGCATGGGAAACAAATTGAGGTCCTAGAAAGGATTTTCACTTTGTTCTTAACAAGCGTAGGGAAGTAGATTACAGGGTTTTAAGTAGAGGAGTGATATGATCAGATTTATGCTTTGAAGAGATTACTGTGACTGCAATATGAAGAACAGACAGAAGAAGGAAGAAGGTACTAGCAGGCGGCAGGTATATTGGCTGCGTGGGCCAGAGAGAACCTGACGGTGGATTATTCAGATGCAGCATTGGACACCAGAACTGAGGAATATTTAGGAAACAATAATCAGAGGACTTGAAGTCAATTTGAATTGCAATGGTACAGGTTATTATTGAAGTGTTTTATGTTGTACTTATTCTTTTACCCATAACAATTCAAATCACATCCCAGAGTTTATTCTGGGATAGAGAGTACATTTTTATGTTTAAAAATACAAGCTTTCCATCGTAACCCTGGTGGATCAAGATTTTGTCTGTTTCTTTTCTTCACTCATTCAAAATACAGTGAAGCATCTTCCTACTTCCATAGAACACATTGGTATTTACGGAATTCTTTGTAAATAGGTTTAGCATAATTTAAATTTTTAATATAATATATGTTGCATATACAATTTCATATTATACAATGGCAGGCAAGCAATTAGAAAACCGACTAAATTAGACTGCTCCTTCAAGTCTGTGCTGACCCACAAAGTGTGAGGAGTGAGACTGCATCAGCAATAACCACCAAGTATCCTCTAGGAAAGTACATGACTTAAGATCACTCACTAAAGATCACCTTCAAAGGAGTCAGTCGTTCGGGGAAGAAAAATTCTCTTTAATTTTCTCATGCATCATGAAGTTTATCCTTAGCAAAAGAAACAGGCTCATTTCCTCCTTTTAAAATCAATTAATCTGCAGTAAAGACATCTGAGAGATGTCTGAATTTATGCCACAGTAGCACAGAATATAATGCAAGAACTATTTTCCAGCTCCTGTTTCAATTGCCAAAAGAAACCTGTTTGTTATCCTGACTTTTCAGCCTATTCTACAGTAACAGGGATATAGGGAATCTTCATTTAGAAAACCATAATAGCTACAGAAATATTTTTAGCATCCACCTAAGGATAAACTCTGAATAACTTATATAAGTTTTTAATCTCTAAATAGAGTGGAACTTTAAGCATTCTTTTTATGTTTATACTTGTTTGGAGAGAATAGAAAGCTAGCACCAATTATACATCAGCTAAGGTACAAAAAATATAGGAATTAAAAAAGCACAAAAAATATAAAAATAAAACATAAAATGATTATTCAATTTACTAAATTCATTTACATTATATTTTAAATACATTTAACTTGATGGCTTCAATTCCCAGTATACATCTTTTGGCAAATAAATGCTAAATAGCATGTTTATGTGATTTCTATATTGCTAGACTTCAAAAATTTATCTTGTGCCCTCCTCATCTTCAGAGATTACTTATCATTATCTTGGGTGGTTGAGACTATGGTTCTTTCATAAATTAATGCTTTCTTTTCATTTACATCTGTATTGAAAACTTTTAAATATCATGCTTTTTGTTGAAGGGCAAAAAACTTTTGGGAAATTAGCAGTTTTCTTATTATTCATGATTCTTTTTTCCAGAGGTTCTCCTCACTGCCTTGAGATTTTATTCTCTTTGATAGACTAACCTATGCTAATATGTTAACCCTCAGAAATGATGGTCTGTGATATAATAGAAGTACGTGGATATTCAAAGGATAGACTCCAATGCTGGGAACTTCAAACTCTATGAAATTTGGTGTAGATGGTTTCTCGTAATGTCAACAATTCATGCTGCATTCTGGTTTCCAAGAAAAAAGAAAACATTTTTAGAAAGCAGAATAATGAGGTCTCCTCCACTTGCTGGGGTTAACCCATTCCTTCTCAGGAATGAAAAAAAAAAAAAAGCAAAAAAGCAAAATAATGAGTATAAGAAAATTTTTCTGTGTTATTTTTAAAAAATCACAAATTCATTTACCTTCCCATGAATAAATTCAACAATATTAATTAGATACCTATAAAGAACTTGTATGCAGATAAAAAGATAACTAAAACACAATCCTGCTCTGAAGGAAGCTCCAGAGGAAGCCACACAGCAATCATTACATCATAGTAATGATTATATAACTCATTTTTGTGAGTTGTATGTTAAATGTATGTACATGGCACAGTAAAGAAACAAACAAGTAGAGGCCAAAGTCTTTCAAGTGAGAGCAGAATAAAAAACACAAAAATCTTCAGAAAAATCAGTATTAAAAATGAAATTTAAGGGATTAAGAGATATGTCATGGTGACCTTGGTTAGGGTGACATGATTCAGAGGTGTAGTGATGCATGGTTCACTAGTGGAGCTGTGTGTGAGTGGTTTAAAAGGCAGGGCATGCAATTGAAAGGTTGACAGAGACTAAATCATGATGGCCTTAGATTTCATGCCAAGAGTTTGATATTATCTTCTGAGCAATGGTGTGATGGTTAATTGCATGTCACTGTTTCCCTAGAGAATCCTGACAAATATAAATGGAAAGACATCAGAAGGTTTTTACCAGGAAATAATGTGATCAATTTTATATTTTGAAGAGTAATGCTGTGATGGTGAGTAGAATTCCATTCTTTTATTAATTAAAATAAAAGTGTGAGTGTACGCATGAGTGTGTGTGCATTTAGTACCTACAATGGATTAGGCAGTGGAATGGGATTAAGGTTACAAACATAAAAAAATAAACACAACCCTTGCCTTCACGGAGACAGTCAGTTAAAGGAGTTACAATATGCATGTATCGGAAGGAAAACCAGGTAAAAAAAAATTACTGGAAAATTCCATCAAGAAATCTTGGAAGCAGAAATGACATTCTAGTTATGACATAGGTTAGAAAAATATTGACAAGACCTACTATAACAACTGAATGTGGGGTAGAGTGGTTTAAGAGAAAAAAGAAATCTAGAATGATTTTCTGTCGTGAACAACAGCTAAATAGCATGAAGAATGGAGGAAGGAGGAGCAATTGCGGGAAAATGGCAAGGAGTTCAGTCCTGGGCAAACTGGGGGTGAAGATGTTTGTGAGACATGCAGATGGAGACGTCTGGGATGCAAGGATTATAAGGCCTGAATACAGATTTGAGATTTCTCATCCTCTTGATGTAAGTGGAAAAGGCATCAAAATATTAACAGTGATTGTCTTTAGAGTACAGAGCTTTTGGTATTTTCTTCTTCTTAATCTTTTCTATTCTTTTTTTTTTTTTTTTTTTTGAGACAGGGTCTCACTCTGTTGCCCTAGGTAGAGTTAGTGCCGTGGTGTCAGCCTAGCTCACAGCAACCTCAAACTCATGGGCTCAAGCAATCCTACTGTCTCAGCCCCCCGAGTAGCTGGGACTACAGGCATGCACCACCATGCCCGGCTTATTTTTTCTATGTATATATTTTAGTTGTCCGATTAATTTCTTTCTATTTTTAGTAGAGATGGGGTCTCGCTCTTGCTCAGGCTGGTTTTGAAGTCCTGAGCTCAAACAATCCACCTGCCTCGGCCTTTCTATTCTTTATATTTATATAAATTTGTATTTCTTTTATAATAATTTTTATTTTTAAAAGGCAATTTAACATAGTTTAGTTCATTGCGATTATATAAACTTTTAAGAGAATCTAAATGAGCCTACTCTCCAAATGGGAGACTAAGCAATTCATTGAAAAGAGCTGAACTGTATTGTAGACATATCTAGGCCTGTCACATAAGATTATTTCATTTCAGTCTTAAAACAATCCTATGGGGTACATATTATCAACCTCGTGATTCTTTAGCAGGTAAGGAAGCAGAGTGTGGGGAAGTTGAAACACACCTCTTGCATGTGACGGAACTGGATTCAAACTCAGATGGAACTGAAGCCAAGCCACACCCTTTCGTGGGCAGTCGCAACCAGCATGCTACTGCTCACTTGGTTCTCAGGTGACTGAGTTCACCGAAAGATGCAGAGTTAAAACTTCCTTTAAAAATGTAATTTTTTACAGTAATACCCTTTAATTTAGTCTTTTAAATAAGAAATCTATAGATTACCAAAAACACAGTTTCTCTGGTTGATTTTTCTGAATATGAGTTTAGCATGCTAAATTAATAACTTTTCAAAAATCATAAACAAATACACACTCAATGATTGATTTATTAAACTAGAGCCTTTTTTTAAGAATCTATTTGTAAATCATTCACTCAACACTTCCTTTGCCCCATTTCAGGCCCTGCAAATGATATCCCTGAGATATATTCACTGACCGCATGCATATACTTAGTTCTGATTTACACATGACAATCCTATTCCAGTGTGCAATATTTTGAGCATATTTAACATAAGCATCTTCTCACTATAATTTTGAACATTGTCTTTAGACATCATAAAGATATGCTGTGCCAGTCTTTTGTTCTGTTTTTTAAAGTTCAGAAAAAGTTCTTCAATGTTAAAAGATATCCAACATTTATGTAGCACTTGCTGTATCAGGTAACATTGTGAGCACTTTACAGATAATAGCTCAACTATTCATGAGAATGGCTTTATGAGGCATTATTATTATAATCCCCATATTACAGATGGAAACTCTAAGGCATTAAGTAACTTCAAGGTCACAGAGCTAGAAAGCAGCAGAGCCAGAAGTAGAACCCAGAGTCCAAAGTCAGCTCCTAACTGCTGCACTGCACTGCCTCTCACATAAAGGGTCCCCATCTTTCAGCCCTCAGCCTTCCACTTGCAGAACCAGTTGTATTCTTTCTCAGGGAATTTTGAAAAGCAATGGTGATGGAATTCCTCCAAGCCATAGAATAAGGGTTGGGAATGGGCTAGAATTCTGAGTCACTACAGTCTATGAAGTATGGATTTGGAGAATCCTATACTAGGATGCATCATTTTTCCCCACCTACATAAATCCAGAAACTGAAACCCTGAGTGAACTTCATGGCTCACCTTCCACTCTGGTATCCAGTAAAGCCATGACTGAAATTCCCCACTGTCACATATAGGGTAGTACAAGAGCAAACAAAGCTGGACATGACCGTGGCTGAGAAAAGAAAGATAACAAGGCTGAAAATACACTCCCAGGAATCCGAGTCCCTGGCAATAATTTAATTGCCAAATCATTAGTGTGACTCTTTATCCTTTTTGCTTTATTTCAGCATATTACGGGAGTACAAATGTTTAGATTACATATATTGCCTTTGCCCCGCCTGAGTCAAAGCTTCAACAGTGTCCTCCTCCAAACAGTGTGCACCACCCGCATTAGGTGTGTATATACCCATCCCCTCCCCCACCACTTGCCCGACACCCAATGAATGTTATTACTATATGTGCACTTAAGTGTTGATCGGTTAACACCAATTTGACAGTGAGTATGTGTGGTGTTTGTTTTTCCATTCTTGGGATACTTCACTTAGTAGAATGGGCTCCAGCTCTACCCAGGATAATACAAGAGGTGCTAGATCACCATTGTTTTTTGTGGCTGAGTAGAACTCCATGGTATACATATACTGTTAACTTTTTATTGCAGGATTGAGGCAGTATGGGTTAGAGGAAAGAGCAAAGGCTATGGATTTAGACCAGCCTGGGGTCAGACATGGCCCTGCCATGTATTTGGTGAGTGATCCCCGAATGTACGCAACCTCCCAGAGTCTCTGTTTTCTCATTTACAAAAAGAAAATAAAAACTATTTAATAATGTTATTTAAGATAATAAATGAAAGAACTATGTAAACTGTAAAAGCACTACTCAAAAGATTATCATCATGGCTAGCAACCAGAGTTTTTTTTATTATTATTATTTATTTTTATTTCAGGATATTAAAAGGGTACAAATATTTTCGTTACATTTTATGACTTTGCCTCACCCAAGCGAGGATTAGAGGCATGCCCTTCCCCTCTACAATGCTTACTGCATCCATTAGTTGTGAGTTTACCCCCCACAAATCCTCTAATATTCTCCTCCCGACCCCGGAGAATATTATTACCATGTGAGCACCGTAGTGTTGATCACTTACTGCCAATTTGATGGTGAGTACATGCGAAGCCGATTCTTCCATTCTTGTACTTCACTTCAGAGAATGGGCTCAAGCTCTATCCAGGAAAATATAAGAGGTGCTAGATAACCATAGTTTCTCAAAATTGAGTAATATTTCATTGTATACATATACCAAATTTTAATAATCCACTCATGGATTGACAGGCACTTGGGTTATTTCCACATTCTTGCAATAGTGAATTGTGCTACCATAAACATTCGGGTTCAAATGTCTCTATTATAGCATATCTTTTGCTCATTTTGGTAGATGCCTAACAGTGCTATTGCTGGATCGAATGGTATTTCAATTTTTAGCTCTTTGAGGTATCTCCAAATTCTTTTCCACAGAGGTTGTACTAATTTTCAGTCCCACCAGCAGTGTAAGAGTGTTCCTGTCTCTCCACATCCTCGGCAGCATTTGTCGTTTTGGGATTTTTTTTTTTTTTTTTTTTTTTTTTTAGACAGCCTCTCACACTCTTGCCTGGGGCGAGTGCCGTGGCGTCAGCCTAGCTCACAGCAACCTCAGACTCCTGGGCTCAGGCAATCCTACTGTCTCAGCCTCCCAAGTAGCTGGGACTACAGGCATGAGCCACCATGCCCGGCTAATTTTTTTTTTTTTTTTCTAGATATATTTTTAGCTGTCCAATTAATTTCTTTATATTTTTTTTTTTGGTAGAGATGGGGTCTCGGTCTTGCTCAGGCTGGTCTCGAACTCCTGAGCTCAGAACGATCCGCCCACATCGGCCTCCCAGAGTGCTAGGATTATAGGCGTGAGCCACCGCGCCCGGCCGATATGTCATTTTTTGATGGAGAGAGAATGGTTTCCCTGTGGGTAGGAATTGGTTGCAAGAATGTCAACATCCCAGAGTTTGGATACCTGCCCCTGATTTCTCTTGGTTATTGAAAAGGATTAGTGATTCATCTGCATGAACATGCCTTCCTTGGCGGAGAGCTGAGTTTTCAGGTGTAGGACAGGCAGATTGATGGAGATCAGAACTAGAGTCAGTAACAGAAAATAGCAATAGCCAAGTTTCCACATCTGTTCATGTCAAAAGTCCTGCCTGCTGAGAAAACAATAATTTTTTTAAAAAAGTTATTTGTTACTATATTCCAAGTCCTGTCGCAAACAGAACGCTGAGGGTTGAATTCACTTGCAGATGAAACCTGAGTATCAGAATATGGTGGCGTTGGCAGTGACAATTTCTTTTGGCACCTGGGCTGCTCAACATCCTTTCACTGTTAGAGAGTGTTGAATGATAGGCTTTCTCAACAGCAAATGAAATTGACCTCTGACCAGAACGACCGATTCCAAAAGCTGGGAGTTGGCTCGCGTACTCAACTGTGAGGAAGAACTAACACAGTAAGAATTCGAATTTTACTTATGTGTCTATCGCCAAAACTATGGATTCACTGGGCTACATTTATTAAGCACGTGGATATTCTTTTTCCTAAAGGACCTCACAGTTTAATGGTGGAGACAGAACTGAATGCCATGGCGCTGCCTGCCTGCTGGGTGCTGGGTGCTGGGTTGGAGAAGGAGGGTGACATCAAGATGATGGAACAATAGTCTCAGACTTGACCTCCTGGTCACCCTGTGGTGGACACTGCTGCAGGACCCACTGATGCCTGCCTACTGGCACCTGTGTGGCCACGTGCACTGCCCTCGTTCACTGCGAAATCCTCCCAGGTGGCTCCCTTCCTTACTGACCACGGTAGCCCTGCTGACACCCTTCTCCCTCTCGCTTTCTTCAGTTTCGGCACCAACCAAGTGATGCTGCTGCCAAGCTGCTGCCAACATGCAGCCTTTCCCAGTTTCTCAGTGCGGCCACTTCGTTTCCAGTTCTGCTTCTCTCCCTTGACCCAAAGGAAAAAGTAAGAAACAAGACCAAACAAAGTCTGGTCCAGGTGTACGTAATGGTCTTCTGCTTTTTACTTCCAGGAATTGAGAAAGCCAGGGACTTTTGGGTTTGGATCTTTCCAGTCACCCCTTTGGGGAAAGCACCTTGCCATTTTTCCAGAATGGGTGGGAGATTGAGACAGGCAGGCTTACGCTACTCGCACAGAAGCTCCTTACACTATGGCCACGATAGCTGACGCAGGAGCCTGCCTGATGTGGGTGGAGTGGAGAAATGTCCTCAGTAGCACAAGATAACTGTTTGCACTTTCTCTTCCAACAGTAAGGCATGTATTTTAGTTATACCTCATGCCATCATTCAGCAAACAAGTTGTGAACACTACCATTTGTCAAGAACTGTACTAGACAGAAGCTGGGGCTATTCACACATTTATTCAACAATATTTACTCAATGCCTACTGGATAAATGATAAATGAGGAGAGTCCCTGCCTACTGTGAACATAGTTTAAACCTCTATCAGGAGGGAAAGTCCTTGATGCTTATAATATGCTCATGTCTCTATTCATAGTTCTTGAGTCATATGTGGACCTGCATGTATTTATTGAACCTCCTTGAAAACTTCCTGTGCTAATCAGTCAACATAATCCTGACCTCAGAAAGTTCTCATACACATTGTTGCATAAAAATTATTTTTAGGTATTGCATCATCCCCCCAAATTTTCATGCTTAAGGCACCAGTTCTAAATCTTTCTATGCAGTCTGACCATACATGTGGTACTGGTTTAGTTAGTGTCCTATTCATCAGAGAAGCTGACTAAACACCTAAAAAGAAAAAGATAAGCTAAAGGAATTAGATCAGTTATAGTATAATTCAGCTCTGTAATTTCTGTTGGTACCCTTTTCTTAAAACTTTCTCTTTGCTTAAATTTTCAGATTGCTCCTGCATTGTTCTCCTGACCCTGGTGAGCAGCTTTATGACCATGATTTTGAATTCCTTGTCAGGGAAATCACTATCTCCATGTCACTTGGGTCAATTTTGGGAGATTTATATTGTTCTTTTATTTGGAATATATTTTCCTGTTTCTTCATTTTCTTTGGCATTCTATGCTGGCTTCTACACATTAGATAAGATAACCGCCTTTTCCAGTCATGTCAGTGGTAACTCCACATCTATTGATCCCTTCTGGAACAAGCTTGTTCATATGTTGAGCATCCCACCATTTATAGCTTCCACCTAAGAGACTGCATCCTAAACCTCCTAGCTCTGAGAGGGTATTAGACATACAGAAGTCTTTCTAGATCACAGGAAAAAAAGTGGCAAGGTCTCATATCCACCTCTTTCTAAGATATTCACCCATAATACTATATCCCAATCAATAAACAGCTACATAAAATACCCATGCTACAATGTAATTTATCCTCTTAACATTTCTTCTTCCAGTCTCTGCTTTTTTCTTAACCTTATTACAACGATCACAAGTTGAAGAGGGAGAATGATATAAAAACCAGTTTACATTTCAAACTATAGACCTGATACTGAAATCCACGAACAGAAAATCTGAGTTATAGATAAGTAAAGATTCATATTCTGATGAGATTGGGCACGTTCAGGGTGGTATGACCATAGAGAGGATTCATATGCCGAAGTGCGAGACATACTCTTAGATCTGAAGCATCTGATATCCTATCAATATTTCAGCAAGAAAGAAGCAGGCAGATGACAGTGGGGCCAGGATTTCAAGCTGGAGGGACATAAAACAAGATGGAAGGAGAACTTTCATTAAATGATGATCCAGTACCAAAAACTTACTGGCATTATTCATTCATCCATCTAACAAATATTTTTTGAGAGTTTACACTAGGTCTGCCACTGAATAATATCAGTATTATCCCCATTTTACCTCTGAGGAATCAGAGCCACTGATTTAAAAGTAATTCAATAAAAAAAACATCTGCATCATTTGATCCAGTAATCCCGTTACTGGGCATCTAACCAAAGGAAAAAAAGGCATTCTATAAAAATGACATCTGCACTCGAATGTTTATAGAAGCACAATTCACAATTGCAAAGATGTGGAAACAACCCAAGTGCCCATCAATACATGAGTGGATTGATAAAACGTGGTATATGTATTCCATGGAGTTCTACTCAGCCACAAAAAAACAATGGTGATCTACCACCTCTTGTATTATCCTGGATAGAGCTGGAGCCCATTCGACTAAGTGAAGTATCATAAAAGTGGAAAAACAAGGACCACATTTACTCACCATCAAATTGGTACTCATTGATCAACACTTACGTGCACATATAGTAACATTCATCAGCTGTTGGGTTAGGCAGGTGGGGAGGGAGGAGGGGATTGGTATATTCACACCTAATGGGTGTGGTGCGCACTATCTGGGGTATGGACATGCTTGAAGCTCTGACTTGGGTGGGGAAAAGGCAATATATGTAACCTAAACATTTGTACCCCCATAATATGCTGAAATAAAAAAAAAATGAAAGAAAAAAAAAAAGGTAATTGACCCAGTAACCATAGGATTTCAAATCAGATCTACACAAAGAAGCTCATGTTCTTTCTTTTATGACAAAGCATGGAAGGAAGTATTAATGAAAGAATATAACTATGAGACGAGAAAGAGAGTGAGAAGAAGATTCCACTGAGGAATAATCATGTACATCCAATCATGTACAACCATAACATTCTAAGTCTCCAAAAAAAAACACTTTGATTCACATATTAGCCAAAAATGTTTTAATATACTTTATAGACAATAAATTTTTCCACAATATTCTACTTCACCTACCAGTACAAATTTTCTATGAATTCAATAATAAACAAATTTTAAAGATTTTATAGCATAAATCACTATGATTCCCAAAATGCCCACAGGTTATCATTAAAAAGACTTTATTATTAATTTGAAAAGGTGTGTTGTTATGTTTCATTAAAAAGCTATTTGATTATATATGCTGACATTTTTATGGGTGAAACGATTTCATGTCTAGGATTTTCTTCAAAAATTATGTGGAGGTATAGAGGAAATGTGATAGCTCATCAGTTGATAGTTGGTCAGGTGGATGATAAAAACAAGAATTTTTTATTTTTTTTCTCTTTACACTAAAAAGTTAAATACTGACAGATAGATCGCCATGTTTGGGTCTGAGTTTTCTCTCCAGAGAAATATTAAATATATTTTTCAGCACTTCTTCTACTTCTTCCTCATTCAGAGTCTTAAACTCTACCAGATCTTTATTGTCCTTATACTTGAATCTCTTGGAGATGAGGGTAAAGCCCACCAAACAGTGAATGCCTTCTGGGGTCTGCAAGGAACACAATGATGTGGTTTTAAACACAGATGTTGGAGATTCCTGCATGCTTGTATTCATAGATTCAAAATCTTCAATTTTTCGAGGTTCAAGAGTAAAAGAATAAATTTTTCGGTGTTTATTCTTTTCCAGGAGATCAGAATTAAGAAATTCTTCATTTGAAACATACTGTTCTCTTCTGATTTGGTCCAGGTACCAGATGCCACTCTCTTCTCTCAAGCGGAAGATGCAAGGCACCTGAGGCTGATCCTTCCCAGAAATTAACTCCAGAGGCTGCCACATCTGGTAGGAGAATCCAAACCCCGCATCAACAATGTATTTCCTGCTACCAATGGTCACCTGCAGTACAAGGTGAATCATGTTACTGCTGTATTTGTCAACTGCAGTTATGTAAACATATCCTCCCAAAACTGTGGTCTCAAAACCGATTGTGCTGAGAGCCCAGTACAGAAGCTGATTGACCTGGAGACACCATCC
>CAUYSK010044809.1:0-17279 GCA_963575035.1 Avahi laniger | reverse complement strand
CACTCAGTATAAATTCCTGTTCCCATTGCCCCTGCCTGGAAGCACATGTTCCTGGCTTCTGGCTGGGGCTCTTCTTTCCAGCCTTTTGGAATGGCCACCCACAGGCTGCAACCCTTTGTGAGACATAAATCTCTCCGTTCCAAATTTATGAACCTCATCATTTTCTTCAGTTAACAGAGTCCAACACTGTAACATTCACTGCTGATTTGATTTTCTCCTTGGGAGAAGCAGAACCAAATCACGTGAGGGTAGAACTTCCCAAGTCCTGCTCCTGAAAACACCCTTCTAGGAGATGGTTGACATTTCAGAAATAAGTTCTGTCCCTGAATAAGTGGTGGAATATCATTATACACAGAACCATGTGCAGACTCTGAAAGGTCCTATAGTAAAGGAACATTTTCACACTGTTTCATTTGGTGTTCTGAAATTTTCTATACGAGGAACTGCACATTCTGCATTTTTTAATTTAGTACAATGTATTAGCCACCTGTAAAGCATCGTTCCTCTGAACAGCAAGGTTGGGCCATTGACATAGAAAGTCAATACTGGAGCATCTGCCCTTTCAAGGATTCAAGGCCTAGAGACTGCTTCTCAATACGTGTTTGATAGATCTGGGGAACTTGCTAGACATGCAAATTCCTTGGACTACTGTGTCAAAGTCCAAAGAGAAGCCAAGAAATTTGCTACTAAAAAGTACTGCTGGTGATTTTATTCACAAGGTCTGTCCAGAAAGTATCCACTCATGTAATATGAAAATGAGAGACATTTATTACAGAAGATTACAAGATATAAGAAACATGGTGCATAGGACAATGACACCTCAGTCCCCTTCAAAATAGGCACCTTGGGACCTCATACAGTTCTCCCAGCGTCTCTCAACCTAACCTGTACACCTTCAACATTCTCAAGTATTCTGCTTGTTGCAGACCTTCCAGAATGCGGATCACTTTCAACAGATTCTTGACCATCGTTGAAGTGTTTGTGCCACACTTTTATTTGTGCTGCAGTCATTTCATCATCCCTGAAGTCCTTCTGAATCATCCAAATAGTTTCTGCGGAGGACTGTTCAAGCTTAATGCAAAATCTGGTGCAGATTCATGACTCTACTCGGTCATTTTGAATGCGACGGCCACGCAGTACCCATGCTCACTCAATGGTGTCTATCATCCCATTGACAAGCACAGTGAGGTCGTCATTGTTCAAACATGCACATTGCAGTCCACTCTCCTTGGCTGCCAGGTTACATTGATGTCATCCAAACTGTTCTCATTATATTAACAATGGCTGGGTACTTTCTGGACATCTTGTGCACTAAAGTTCGAAAACCATTGCCTTAAGTCCATGCTATTCAAAATGTGGTCTGTGGACCAGCAGCATCTGTATCATCCAGAGCTTGTTAGAAATGCAGAACCTCAAGCTCCATTCAGACTGATGATTTCACAAAGTCATCATGGAATCTGTGTGCACGTTAAAGTTTGAGAAGCATCATCCTGAACAGTATTAAGGTCTTTTTCTGGAAAGATTTTTTTCTTTATTTCTTAACTCTTGGCCTTTTTATCACTTAAATCACCCCACATAGGTAGGTGATATCACTAGAGGGACAAACATGTCACTTAGGATCACAGTCAGAACTTCTTAAATCTATGTGGCTTTGAGGGTAGGGTGAGCGTTGATAACAGGAAAGTTTTTCCATTGCCAGGTACCCAAGCACATCTTAATTAATTCTTGACAGATTACTTTCAAGAAATGTCTACAGCCAGAGTAGCAAGTGTGATAGCAGATTATGTGAACAATAACAATAAGAAAAGTTATTAATGGTGAGCTACACTGTGTGTGCCTGATGCTGTTCTCAGTGTGTATGTATAACAACTTATACCTCACTGCAAACCTAGGAACTTTGTGCTATTATTATTCTCAGTAGCCTGAAATAGGGAATCATTTTCATGGAATTCATTACTGGGCAAAGTGAATAAAGAGTTAAGCTGGGGGTGGGGGGAAGCTAAATTATTTGAATTTTTTTTCTGGACAAGTAGATTAGAATGCAATAAAGGCTTAACTGTAAATAAAATCCAAGCCATAAAACTTTCTTAAAAGAAAGGGAATTTGTTTTACAGTATAATTGATTTGGAAGTAGAAATTGCTGAGCGAATTCTGATTACCTTGCTGAAGATGTGAGCAATTGGCAACAATCATACCGATTACAAGCCATTTAAGCAACCTCAATTAAATTAGTGGTAATTCTAAACTACTCCATCTTGCATAGAGATAGGCTTAATTTTTATGTAAATTCAAATTCTGGTTGTGCAAATCCTAATTGTCTAACAACAAATCAAGCTAGATTATTTTCATTTATTTTTCTGGAAATGAAAGCTCTGGTAGGTATGTACAGAGACTGAACACATCCCTGCAGAAAAGTCTTACAAAGAAGAATCAAAGATCAAGCCCATTTTCTTGGCTCAGTGTGACAGATAGGCAGACTGGAAAAAATGAGGAGGAAAAGGTAAATTGAAGATCACTAGGACTTAAGAAAAAAACAGAGTAGAAAATACACTGGACCAGGGATCTGGGGCCCTGATTTTTAATGCTGATTCTGCCAGATTACAATGTTGTGTAGTCTTGATGAAGTCTCTTTCTATTAGTTAGTTGTTGTTCTGTAATAATGAACCACCAACTTTCAGTGGATGAAACAACATGCATTTATTTCTCACTTAAGAACCTGCATATTCAAGTTCACTGGTTTCAGCTGATCTGAGCTGACCTCATCTGGGCTTGGCTTCATGCTGTAGTTTGGATTCAGGTCTGCTCCACGCATTTCTCATCCTCCTTGGGCTAGCATTACCTATGACACACCAGACCTGAGACCAAATACAGAAATACAAAAGTTCGAAAGGACAGGCTCAACCATGCAAGCTCATTTCAAGTCCTGGTATCATGTCCATCTGCTCCATAATTGGCCAAAGCAAAACACAAAATCAAGCCTAAATTCAAGAGGGAGAGAAGTCTACTTCACCAGTGTGAGGCCATAACACAGGAGTGGATGACCAGTAATTCAAGCTATCATCTTCTTCTCATTTTCTTTAGCTTCTGCATTCATAAACTGAGGTTAGATGGATTTCACAACTGTTCAGGACACTTCCAGCTCGTAACATCATTCTGCAATTTTAGGAGAAATTCCACAACAGTCTCTAGTACAATGTATAAGTGATTGCCCTACAGGCTGGATTCAGTCATACTTGGTTTGTCTTCAGAAAATTTTAAAATCATTTTAATTAGTTGAAAGTATTTTTATTTTTATTTATTTTTTCTTGGATTCTTTTTTTTTTATTTCAGCATAATATGGGGGTACAGATGTTTAGGTTACGTGTGTTGCCCTTGTCCCCCCTCCCCCCCTCAGTCCAGGTTTCAGATATGTCCATCCTATTGCGTGGTGCGCATTGCATTCTTTGTGTACACATATACCTGTCCCCTCCTCCCTCCTCCCCCCTGCCCAATATCTAATAGATGTAATTCTTATATATGCACTTATGTGTTGATCCGTTAATACCAATTTGATGGTGAGTACATGTGGTGCTTATGTTTCCATTCTTGGGATACCTCACTTAGTAGAATGTGTTCCAGCCCTTTCCAGGAGTATATAAGAGGTGCTATGTCACCATTGTTTCTTAAAGCTGAATAGTACTCCATGGTATACATATACCACAGTTTATTAATCCACTCATATATGGCTGGACACTTGGGTTGATTCCACATTTTTGCAATTGTGACTTGCACTGCTATGACCATTCGAGTGCAGGTGTCTCTTTCATAGAGCGACTTTTGCTCTTTTGGGTAGATGCCCACGTTGTTAACAAATACGTTACACATATTTGTCAAATAACTTATATTATAAATCTCATCTTTATCTCCTGTCAAAATTTTGAAGTCCTAATCTGGACATTGTGATATATCCCAGAAACAAGAAACAAGTTATCTTTAAAAAATTGTGTTATTCACCAGAAGACCATGTTTAACAATTTAGTTTCCCCAGTGCAATTGTTTTAAACTCTTTAAAACTTTATGGCATACTTTTAGTTTTAATCCATTATCTTTCAGATTAGGGAGAGCCTAAAAACTTTAAAAAGTAGTATCATATTTTATATATTAATAAGCAATCTGAAAATAATTTTCTTTGGGATTTAGCTTTAATTTGCAATGATACTAGTAAGACATCATCCAAATCAAGGAAAAAAGTCTCAATTCAATGTGATTATTATTAGTATTTTTTATAAAAATGGAATGTGACAATAAGATACTCATTAAATATTTTAACCCCCTCCCTTTTTATGTCCCATGTGACCCATCCAAGTTTGTATCTAATGTTTAAATCAATAGAAAATACATATAGATGAAATTTAGAGGTATGTACAAAAATGATATAAATGCACAGTAAACGTGCATTATTTTTATCATATATATTTGAGATGTACCCGATATACATATATATAATAAAATGATTACTATCATAAAGTAAATTAACATATTCATCACCTATCGTAGTTATTTTTTAATTTTTTTGTGATAGGAACACCTAAAATCTGCTTTCTTTGCAAATTTTCAGTATAAAATACACTATTATTAAATCTAGTCACCATGTCGTATGTTAGATTTCTGGAGTTTTCATCCTAAATAACCACCAATTTGTACTCTTTTTCCTACTTCTCCCCATTTCCTCCCCTTTCCTGCTCTGGGAAACCATTGTTTTACTCTCTATTTCTGTGTACTCAAAATTTGTTCTTTTTTAAGATTCTGCATATTTTTGAAATCCTGCAGTAATTTTCATTCTATGCTTGGTTTATGTCTCTTAGCACAGTGTTCCTCAGGTTTCTGCGTGTTGTTGCAAATGGCAGTATCTTCTCTTTTTTAAAACTGAATAATGTTCAGTTGTATACATACCACAATTTCTTTCTTTTTTTTTTTTTTTTTGGTTTAGGATTCCTTTATCACTGCTGGGATAAGGACAGGGAACTCCAGTATAAATCTAACTCCAGTACAGATCTAACATTGCAGAATTCTTAACAGATTTGGCTTTGAGAATGGTCCATAATCACAGTGATCCAATTATTTTCTGTGCTGTGCTTTATATCCTTTAGGCAAAATGTTACAAAAGAGAGAAAAAGTTTTCATTTTCCCTTATTGACTTATAAACTGAAAAGACACCATGGTTCATTTCTCTGTAAGGAGGCTGAAATGCTTTCTGTACTTCAAAGATTCCCTCACAAACCTTGGAATAATAATAATAATAAAAAAAAAACACTAAAACAATTAACCAGGCATGCATGGTGGCTCACCCCTATAGTCCCAGTTACTTGGAGGGCTAAGGTGGGAGGATTGATTGCTTTAGCTCAGCAGTTCCAGGATACAGTGAGCTATGATCACACCACTGCACTCAGCCTGGGCAACAGAGCAAGTCCCTGACTCTTAAAAAAAAAAAACAAACTCATATAGACAAAGAATAAATAAGTGAAAGCTCATGATGTCATTCATCAAATGGTGGTGGGATGTTAATTGTAACATACCACAATTTCTTTATCCATTTATCTATCAATGGATACTTAGGTTATTTCCACATCTTAGATATTGTGACTAGTGCTTCAATCAACATGAAAGCACTGATATCACTATGACATTCTGATTCCATTTCCTTTGGTTATATACCCAGAAAGGGGGCTGATGGGTTATATGTTAGCTTCATTTTTAATTTTTTGAGGAACCTCTATAAGGTTTTGCATAATACTGTACTAGCTTACATTCCCAAGAACAGTGTACAAGAGTTTCTTTTTTTCCACACCCTCATTAACATTTATCTCTTGTCTTTTTGATAATAATCATCCAAACAGCTGTGGGGGTGATAGTTCAAAATTGTTTTCATTTCTTTCTCCCTGTTGATTAGTGATGTTGAGCACTTTATCATATACCTGTTGGCCATTTTTATGTTTTCTCTGGGAAGTGTCTATTCAGTACCTTTGCATATTTTTTTTTTAATTTTTAGAAACAAGGTCTCGCTATGCTCTCCAGGCTAGTCAAGACCTCCTGAGATCCTCTCAGCCTCTCGAGTACCTAGGACTACAGGAGCAAGCAAGCCACTGCCTCCAGGTTCCTGACTGGCTTCTTAGTCCATTTTTAATTGGAATTTTTGCTTTTATTTTTATTTTTTGATATTGAGTTGTGTTAATTCTTTATATATTTTAAATATTAATATTGACCCCTTATCAGATTATATGGTTTGAAAATATTTTTCTTAATTCATAGACTGCCTTTCCATTTTGTTGATTGTTCCCTTTTTTGTGGAGAAGATTTTTAGTTTAATGTAGTCCTGCTCGTTAATTTTTGTTTTCATTGCCTGAGCTTTTGGTGTGATAGCCAAAATGTCATTGTAAGGCCAATATCAAGGATCTTTTCCCCTATGTTTTCTTCTAGGAGGTTATAGGTTCAAGTCTTTAGTTTAGTACTTTAATCCATTTTGAGTTGATTTTTGTGTGTGGTATAAGGATTTAGTGTTTTATTCTTTTGTATTAGGATATACAGTTTCCCAACATTATTTGTTGAATAGATTATCCTTTCCTCATTGTGTCTTCTTAGTGGCCTTTTTGATAATCAGTTGCTGTATATTCTTGGGTTTACTTTATTTTTTAAATGTTCAATATGAAGACAAAGATAATAGAGAAATCAAAAAATGACTTTCTGCTAGAATTAAACTTTAAAGTGAACTAAATTCATAACTTTAGAAACAGAAGCCTCCTCAAAACCAAAGATTGCATTATGAAAAAACTATGCAAAATTTTGAAGCATGTTGTCTTAAAAAGTATGTTGCACATTCATACAAAAGCAATAAAGACTTAAAATAGATCTTTAATGCATGTACAAATAAGCAAAATGACATCTCGATTTTTCGGCTAACGGCAAACACAGCAACCTCACCACTGAATCTGCAGAACAGAGTTACAGTCTTCATTTCCTAAAAGCTTTTACAGTTGCTTACAAAAAAAATATTCCTTACCCTATCACATTCACATGTACATCTTTACAGCCACAACTCTGCCTCAGGCACTTTCTAGTGTCAGAGGCTACCATCTGGAAGGTGGTTGTGTGTAGTAAATGAGTTTTAACAGACCCCATTGTGCTGGTTTCCTCCAGAAGAAAGAACCCCTAACTGAGGAGATTCTTAGTACAGCATTGCATTTTGCAGGCTAGTCTGCCCTACCTATTTGCTATATACTTACTTGCCACCAGCTGTTTTATGCACTCTTAGCTCGACAGCTGAGACAATTAAAGGAACAGTATTTGGCATTCTGTATAAATATGAGATACGACTCTGGAGGTGTTTCCACATTGGCAGAACATGGAGTAAAAAACACAGCTTTGCTCCAGGATAGACTTTTTAATCTTAAACGCAATGATCGAGGAATGAAAAAGGCAGATGCTAAGATGATATTGAAGGGAGACGTGGAAAACTGGTTATCAAGAAAATATTGTAAATTAAATTAAGTATAGAAGAGTAGTTAGCAGAGAAAAAGATAAATATTTGGGTGGGGGCAATAATTTGAGTGTTTTGCACTGTATGTTGCTTTTCTTGAACACTGCGTCAAGCTAAACACTATCCACTGCAGCTACATCTCACTTCTGCTTATATCTTTGATTGAGCTGTTGAGACTGAAATCTCGGAAAAAGTAGCATGGGGGAGAAGAATTTTTGAAATAGTGAATGTCTTGAGTATACACTCTTTAATAGTGCTAGCGTTAGATTAAAGAAAAATAACTTCCCAATTAGAGAAAAAACTAGTTGGTGATATTTTTGCTGCAAATTTGTTATCCAATGAAATTGTCATTGTTATACCTTTTTTCTGAAAAAATTCTATAAATACACCAAAATTATTAATTATTGTGTTCATTCATGTAGAAACTATGGCCTATTTTTCTTACTTTGTTTTAAATTTCCAGTAGTCAATATGCTATTTTTATGGAAATATAAAATGAAAATTAGAGTTTTCCCTTTTCCATCTCACATAAGACCAGTGATTGAAACTATTTTAAGAAGGCTATAGGTTTGTTTCTAGGAAATAAATTCCTTTAATAGGTAGATGGTTCCAAAGTTTTAATTTCTGAAATGACTTCTATTTCAAACACTAGACTCCTATCAGAAAGTATCTATTTGATGCTTCAATGAGGCAAACATCTCACAACTGAAAATTGATTTTTCCATCACTTAAATTGCACTTCCACCAGTCTCTCAGTTTTTTAAAACACAACACCAGTATCTAACTTTTCAAGAGAACACTAGGTTTACCCTACTCCAAACATATATGGACACTGCCCATGTCCTTATACATTTCTTACCACTCTAATAAAAACCACTCTCACTGGGATTATGGTAATAACAAAAGGAAAGGAAGGTAGAAGGAAGAAAGAAAAAGAAAGGAGGGACGGAGGGAGGGAGGAATGATAGAAACTCCTTTCTCTGGCTTATGAAAGCCTTATGTGATCTGGCCCCAACCTCATATCCCATCATTCTTTGTCTTACCTACTAAGCTGAACCCACGCTGTAGTTTTAATTTTTAGAATATGACAAACTCTTAGCTACTTAAAAGTCTTTGAAATAGGTGATCTGATTTCCTGGAATATACTTCCCCTTCCTTTTTCTATGGTTAAATTTTTAACCTTCAAATTTTGATTTAAATTTTATCTTTCTGTTTATCCAATTGAGGAAAATAAGAAATTCACTATCACATTACTTAGTTTAATTTCCTACACAGTATTTAGTCCTATCTCGCATATGATGCATACATGCACACATATAATTTATATATATATGCATATTAATTTTTTATTTCATGGTATTATGAGGGCAAAAACATTATGGTTACACTTTAATAGTTTATATACTAATATATCTCACTATTAGCATGTAAGGTCTTTAGAAGATCACATATAGTACTTTAATTACATTAAATTATCAATGAATTCTGGCCATGTAAAACAGTAGCTGATAATGTTCATTCAGTAATTACATGTTGGACAACTGAATGAATGAATACAATTGAGGATTAATTATCCTAATATTTTAAAATTTTATATAATTTGAAGAACCAGACTAATCCTATTTAATTTCATTCTAACTTTTATTTTACTTGAACCAGCAATATCTGGAATAAATCTTTTTTCAAAAGAAAAACTGAACAGATGTACTTATTTTGACAAAATATTATACAACATCTAATACAGATGAATGATTTTAAACATATTTTATTGCACTCATCTAAAATAAAGTAAATGATATGCTTATGAATATATCTAAATATTTTAATATTTGCTTCAGTATTCATATTATTAGCTTCTTAAAACCTTAGTTGTTTTCAAAATTCTTTTACTTTAATTATTTTTTAGCTACCATTCAATTGTTCTTAGTCATTATAGTAGTGCTTATCTGACACTTATCAGAGTTCTATGTTTTCACTTAAATAGATTTTCTGGAATAAAAACAAGATTAAATGATTAAATAGAGGCATGCAGGTATTATAAAATAAAATGAAGAGTAGTAACCAAAAACAGAATACATACATTTAAATCATGTCACATAAATGCAAAGTAATAGGAAATATTCTGATGTATCATAATAGGAAATTGATGAAACTATTTTCTTCTAGAAGTTATTTGGTAAAAAATCTTCTCCTATGATTATCTATGTTTATAAATTAAGTGTAAGTTAGCATATTAAATCTGGTTTTGCTACTCGATATATGGCTTGGCTCTTTCTATCTGGGCAATGTCAGTGACATGTATTTCATGATAAAAGATGGTGAGCATTAATGAATTATTTTTATAGAGTGTTCTCAATATCTAAGATAAAAAATACATTAGTTCTAGAGATTTTCAGCAATGGAAGGGAAATTAAGTGGAATGTTCCTACAGTTTTAAATCAAGTATTTTTGATGATTAGTACAAAGAAAATGATTTCTTAAGACATGATGACAGTGATAACAAATTCCTTAATCCTATAAGAAAGCAACAGTGTGCATATAATAATTTTTAAATGATATTAATATTGTTAATCATTTTGACCTATCTTCATAGAACTTCATAGGTATACTATCTAAAATTATCATCCAGTTGTAATAGAGTTAAATTTTATTGCTGTGAAATGCTCAAAAAGTAAGCTAGATGGTGCTAGAGAACACCATTCTATCTATTATGGGATCATATTTAAAACATAATTCTTGATAAGAATGAATGAAAAGGTTGAAATCCGTTACATTGATCTGTATTTTGGTATCACACTACAAATTTAACATAAAAGTTATATAAAGGAGTCAAACTCAATAATGGGTGAGATTAAGAGGAAGAACATATTCGTTGCTTGTACTGAGGTATAACACATCACAGTCACAAAAATAATAATTGTCACTGTATAGTAAGTCTATGCCAAATTTCTACTGAAGACATGTTATTTAGATAAATCTGTGGTACTTGAATGTTTTCTTTTGTTTCTTTCTTGTACATGATTTAAAAATTGGCTGGCAGGGTTTAAATTGATAAACTGTAATTCAAATAATCTTTTTTGGTTTAAATCAGACTTATTTGTATAAAGAAACTAATCAATTCAAAGATCAAATTCAGAGTTCTTTTCATCACACTTTCTTCCTTTCACATGTTATATGCAATTTATATGTCACCAAATTCTCTTTTATTATCGAATAAGGAAATTTTCCAAAATTTAGGAGTTTTTATTTTTTTAGAGGTGGAGTGTACTAGTCTTCTAGAGCTGTCACACAAAATACCACAGACTAGTTGGATGAAACAAGAGCAATTTAATTTCTCCCAGTTCTAGAGGCTGGAAATGTATGATCAGTGTATTGTCAGGGTTGATTTCTAGTGAGGTCACACTTTTTGGCTTGTAGACAACTTCCCACTGTGACCTCATATGGTCTTTTCTCTGATATCTCTCTCTCTCTCTCTCTCTCTCTCTCACACACACACACACACACACACACACACATAGACACACATACAGAAATAGAAAGAGAGAGAGAGAAAGAGAGGAAGAGAAACCTTAATTACCTCCTTAAAGGCTCTGTCTCCAAATATAGCTACAATAGGGGTTAGAGGTTCAATATATGAATTCTGGTAAGACATAATCTAGTCCATAACATGTGCTTCTGAGTTGTCATGGAGTCCTAATGATAGTGATTCATCTTTCCTGTCCTATTAAGAGCTGTTATTTACTCAGGTGCAGCTGGTCTCTACCTGTCCATCTGGGTTTCGAGCAGAATTCTTTCTACTGACAGTCATTGGCCATACATAGCCTCCTCTCTCTAGGTCTTCATGCACTACTTCCTGATTTTAATGACAGACCTAATAAGACCTATTTGGCAGCATGTCATTGTCCTTCTTATATAACTGAGAATTTCTGTCTTTGTGAGAGTTCTCTTAATTACTTTTTTCTTTCCAATGACCATTCTTCATCTACTTCAAATCTAAGGGGTGGGATCCCCTGTAGTTTAGGTGCCATGAGTAACACAGACACCAAGAAATTTTCCAGACTACGTCTCAAGAAGCAGGAGGCAAACTATACAGCACAAGGGGTTTTCTAAACCTAGTGGGTGATTCAATTGCCCTTTAATCTGAGTTATGATCGAGTGAAGAGAACCAACATATTCTTTACTGACCTTTTGCCTCTTTTAGCACTCCCTTTATTCTTCCTCTCCCCACATAAACTTAAGGGTGTTATATTTCCTCTTCAAAGCAAATATTTATTCATTATCTCTTTCTTGCCTGTGATATTGTTTATTTAAAACCATGTTCCTCTTTCCTGGATATCAAGACTCATTGGCTCATCTTTATTGTAGAATGTATCCAGAAAAAATAGATTATCAAGAAAAGAAATGCGCATTGGTGTTGAGAGTGGGTTTGAAAAATATTTGGTGGATTACACATGTAAAGATGTAGCATAGCAGAAAATTACTATTAAATATTTTGTTCTAATTTTTCATTAATTTCAACTTTAGCCCTTCACAATTTTAATTGAACTGACTCTGCCAAATTCTTCTAGAATATCCATGTTACCTATCCTAGTATTTTTACACTTCATTGAAATATTTGGTCCTATCAACACTTTCACTGGCTAGGTTAAAATCTTTGGAGGTTAAAAACTAAGTAACACCCTCATATTTTTTTGTTGTGTTGTTATTTTTTCTTTTGAAATAATTATAGGTTCCCAAGAAGTTTTAACATTCTACCCTTCACCCTGCGTCCCACAATGGTACCATCTTGCATAATTATGGATAATATCAAAATCAGGAAGCTGATATTGATTCTATGGAATTGATTTACATTTCATTAGTTTTTATATGCAATACTGTATATGCATGTATGTATGTGCAGTTCGATGAAATTTTATCACATTTAGATTGATACATCCACTACCACAAAGATAAAGGACTGTTTTATGACTTCGAGGTTCCCTGTGCTATTCCTTTATATCCTCATCCATCCTCCCCAACACACAATCTCTAATTCTTGCCAACCACTAATCAGTTTTCTAGCTCTACTGTTACATTTTTTGAAGAATGTTATATAAATGAAATCATACAGTACACCATCCTTTGTAATTTACTTTTTAAATTAATATAATTCTCTGGACATCCATCGAGGTCACCGTGTGTATCCACAGTCTGTTCCTTTTTGTTGCTGAGTAGTATTCCTTGGTATGTATGTGTAACTGTTTGTTTAACCACTCATCATTAGAGGAAATCTGGGTTGTTTACAGGTTTTAGCTCTTATGAATAAAGCTACTGTGAATGTTTGTATACAGTTTTTTGTATGAACACATTTTCACTTCTCTGAGATAAATGTCTAAGAGTGCAATTATCAGGCAATATACCAAGTGCATAGTTTTTAGGAAACTGCCAAACCACTTTTCTGAGTGGTTTTGTCACTTTTCATTTCCACAAGCACTGAATGAGTGATTAAGTTTCTCACCATCATCACATGTATTTGGTGTTATCACATTTTTTTTTTAAATTTTAGTCATCCAAATAGGCATGCAGCAATATCCCATTGTGGTTTTAATTTTCACGTCTATAGTAGCTAATGATGTTGAACATATATTCGTTGATCATTATTTTTTCATAAAAGACACTACCACTGTGCTTTACACGTTGTGTTTGCTGCATACACATCTATTAAAGGAATGATAAATCTCTCAACCCATGAAAAAGGCATATTATCTCATCAACTTTGGTGGTGTTATATACACATCTGAAGATGGCCTGGGTTTAGAAAAAAACTGAAAATTCCTTTAAAGGATGCCATAAAAGTAACATTTGATTATCAGCATCAAGAGTCAAAAGACTATGTGCTGGTTTTCAAGTTAGTGAGGAGTTATAGTTTTTGTAAGGACATAGGTTGATGGTCCATCCCATATTCTCAAAGGAACTATCAACTGCGTTTGGGAGGGGATCATTGATACACGGAATTGAGGAAGTAAGCTAATTGTCCACAAATAACACTTTTTACCATAAAATAATGTAGATACTTTTCTCTTTTGATTTTTGTGGTGAAAAAAATTAGAAATTAAATTAAACCTTTGGTTATTTAGTATTCTTCTTGTTTAAAATTTGCATAGAATATGTTGGCAACAGACATATAATAGTATATCATACATAGCGCTTGAAAAATCAAGAGATAAAGAATAAATGAGAGAACAGATTTTTTTAGTTATTTTGAAATTTTCACCTAATAAAACGAACTCATGTAACATGTAATATGGTCCTTAAACTTCAAAGAAATACCATATTTTGGGCTGATTTTATGCTTATTTGAGTTGTTAAAATTTAATACAAGGAAGTTTTCAGAAATAGAAGTTTACAGCTACTTTTCCCAGTTTCCTTCTGAATATTCAAATGGAGGGACCGATGAATAAACTGGCCGCATTTTTATCATTCTCCATAGGTAACTAAAACTTTCTGCAAAAGCCAAAATGTGAATGAACCACACACATACATCTATACAAGTGAATTGTAAAGTACAAGAAATTTGGAGCAGATGGGTCAGTTCTGGCGGTAAGACCATAACAAAATCATCTTCTCAGAGTCAAAGCTGTTGTTTGTTCATTCAAAACATGCATCGCAGACCATCCCAGAAGTTTAAAATCAAATATACAGATTAAGCTGGGTGAAATGTTAATCATGTAAAGCAAAACTGAAGGATTTAAGTTTCACACAGCAGTATGCACCATATGCATGTTAAATATTGGAAGTCAAAATTCCATCTAGCTAATTGAAAAAGATATTGAATAAATTTTACATTAAGGGATATATAATTATCGTGATGCACCCAAATGCTTGATTTACTTAATGAGAAGCTGTTGAGCAAGATGAACTCTTACAATGGAGTGGATATTATTAGAGTTAAGTTCCATATCATAATTTTCCTTTATATCTTCCACCTATCAAGACATCTTTTTGTAAGAAAATAAGCAGTGATGTTAGAATTGATCTGCACCCAAAATTTTTAAATGTTTTAATTCTGCAGTAAACTACAGTGTTCATGTAAATTGTTTAAATAAGCCCTTCTAAGGCAACGAATACTATAACAGGAAACATAACTATGTTCTAAAGTGTCATCAAACAGACCGAAGTACACTCAGCAATGAAAACTTGGTTACGTAATGACAATGATAAATCAGAAACTATAGGCCATATTATTTATTGGCTATTTTAGTTTAGGAGCACATAGTGAAAAGCAGAACTGATAGAGATCCCTACAAATTGTTCAAATAGGCTGAAACTAGTAAGTGTGCTTCATGTAAGAGTAAAGTTAATTCAGGATTTTTCTATCTTTAAGGTATTTCCTTACTAGATAATGGAAGAAAATTAGGTAACATTATAAATCAGAGCTCTTCTAACTGCATTTAATTCCAGCTGCATTCAATGAATACCTTCTTCCTCTTGTAGAAGTTTTAAAAATCCTCAGTAAATTGTCACTAGATTGAAGTGATAAAACAGTGTTTTGATTTAATGTTATTCTCACTCTCTGACCCTGAAATTTACTTCACCTTTGGGAGGTAATATATATCACGTTCACGTGAAAAATATTAATTTTCTAATTGACCACTAGATTCTAGAAGTACACAGTGTAATTATTCTTAAGATAAATACTTTGGTTTGCACATTTACCTTCCTGAAACAGTTATACTAATTGTTATTGTTTTAGACATTTCTTTTGAATTCATACAGAAGACAAGATTCTAAGGTGTCTGCAAGATTTCTGCCCTCCCTGTCCTATGTGCCCTGTATAATGTCTTCCTATGGAGTGTAGATGGGACCTGTGGATATAATGGCACATCACTCTCTTTGCTAGGTTACATTATATGGCAAAGGTAAATAGATTTTGTAGATACATTTAAAGTCTTTTATCTATTGATCTGGAGTTAATCAACAGGGAGATTGTCTTAGATTATTCAGATAAGTAGGTAAGCAGGTGATTCCTGTAAAAGAGGGACAAAGGTAAAAGACAGGAAGCAGCAGTAGACACATCTCTTGGCCTTAAGACAACCAACTGCCATATATTGTGGAGAGCACCATGAGGCAGGGAATGGTAGATGGTCTCCAGAAGCCAAGGGCCTCAGCCCTCCAACTTCAAGGAACTTCCAATAATTAGTGAACTTGGAAGACGACCCTAAGCCTCAAATTAGATTACAGTCATGACTGACCCTTTTGAAGATCCTGAGCAGCCAGTCCTTATCCAATCTTCTGCCCTACAAAACATGGGTCTTGTCCAAGCCAGAAAATTTGTGATATTTTATTAACACAGCAAAGGCAGCTTTCATTAAACAAGCTGTTATTAAAATACCAAATATTTCTTTTTATCTTAGGGACTTGAATAGGACATTCCAGAAATAGATCATTGTTGATAAAAATGTAAGCATTTGGGGATATTTTAAGAAATCTAAGTAAAATATAAATAGATATTTGAAAGTATTTTTTAAATTAAATTGCGTTAGCATTGATTCTCGTTTGAAATAAGGAGCAGAAATCTGGAACATATGTAAACATAATTTTTAAGTTTTATGGTCTTTATAGTTGTACTCTAAATTTCGTTTGGAATATGTTAAAATCCTTAACTACAAACCAAAAACTTACCCATTTAATATATACATAAAGCATGAAATATTCAGAAGAAAATGCTCCTCTCAGAAGTAGAAGAAACAGAAAGCATTCATCTGCTCATGCATTTGCAAATCACCTTTAACTAGATACTGTTTATTTGATTGAATAATGGTAATAATTTTAAAAATCAGTAGAAAAAACTTACAATATAAAAATAGTAAAATACTTCTTGATGAAGGGGTGTTTTATTAACCAGTTAGAGTTATTCTTATTTTAGTTTCACATTTCACTTCTTATTCTTTCCACTTATCTCAGAAATTAATATATTAACCTCATTAAAAATATTACCAGATAACATTTGATTTCATGTGCTTCAAATGGCATGAGGATATTACAATTTATTATATAAAACATAAAACCAAGCTTTGTATTGTTAGTGGTTATTATATCTTCTCAGATCTTAATTTGAGCCCAGTTCTTTATAAGGACTAGAAGAGAAAGCCAAATAAAAAGAGAAAATTTTACTTAAAAATATACATATTTCAAAAATTGGCCGGGCGCGGTGGCTCATGCCTATAATCCTAGCTCTCTGGGAGGCTGAGGCGGGCGGATTGTTTGAGCTCAGGAGTTTGAAACCAGCCTGAGCAAGAGCGAGACCCTGTCTCTACCAAAAATAGAAAGAAATTAATTGGACAACTAAAAATATATAGAAAAAATTAGCTGGGCATGGTGGTGCATGCCTGTAGTCCCAGCTACTCGAAGGCTGAGGCGGAAGGATGGCTTGAGCCCAGGAGTGTGAGGTTGCTGTGAGCGAGGCTGATGCCACGGCACTCACTCTAGCCCGGGCAACACAGTGAGACTCTGTCTCAAAAAAAAAAAAAAAAAATATATATATATATATATATATATATATATATTTCAAAAATGAACTGAACCCACAGAAGAATCACTAGAAGCAAACAAAAATTAGGATAATTCCATGTATTTTATTTTATTATTTTTTTAATTTTTTTAATTTATTTCAGCATATTATGGGGGTACAGATGTTTCTGTTACATATGTTGCCCTTGCCCCCACCTCCCTCCCTAAGTCCGAGTTTCAAATATGTCCATCATTTGGGTGGTGCACATTGCACTCT
>CAUYSK010044805.1:0-69251 GCA_963575035.1 Avahi laniger | reverse complement strand
ATGTATTTTTAGCTGTCCAATTAATTTCTTTCTATTTTTGGTAGAGATGAGGTCTCGCTCTTGCTCAGGCTGGTCTCGAACTCCTGAGCTCAGAACGATCCGCCCACCTCGGCCTCCCAGAGAGCTAGGATTACAGGCGTGGGCCACCGCGCCCGGCCTTTCTAGCTTTCTGAGCTGAGAATTTAATTCATTTACTTTCGTTCTTGAATTTTTATTGCTGTAAGTGTTTAAGACTATGAGTTTTCCTCAGGTCACTTTTAAATGAATCCTATAGATTCAAATATATAGGTTTGCAGTCTCATTTTTTGTGAATTCAATAATAATATCAGGGAAAATAGCTTATATTTTCCCTTTCATCCAAAAGTTGTTTAATAGAAGATTTCTTACTTTCAAGGTGGAATGGCCTTTTTGTTTTTTGACTTAGCTATTAATAACTAATTTTTATTGCATCATGATTATCTTAGATCTCTTATAATAGTATCCACACCCTTCCCTCTTTCCCTCATTGATTTACTGGAGAAACCAAGTTATTTATTTCATATGATATTCCATATTCTGGATTTGGCTGCTTGCATCTTCATGATGTCATTTAACTTGTTCTTTTCCTTTTTATCAATAATACTCCATGTTTCTGTAAATTGCTATTTGTACTTAAAGGCTTGATTTAATTCACGTTTAATATTTTAGGCAATAATACTTCATGGGGATGTTATATACTTCCATTGAAATATAACACGAAACATGTAATGTCTTGTCCCATCATAATTAGTATCTTGAGTGAGTGGATATTATTCAGTGGGTTTATTCAGCCCGATCCATTATAAAGTTCACAATGTTCACGATCACCCTTTTATATAATGATTTTAGCATCAATGTTGTAGCCTTGATCCATTATTTTATTTGGTGTAGCAAAATGGTGATTTTTCTAATCCTGTCATTACTTTTGCTATTTATGGTTGTTGTTATTTAGTTCATTTATTTATATTTTAGCAGTTTTTTGGAGGTATTCTTGATGTACAATAAAATGCACATATTTAAAGTGTACAATTTAGCTTTGACATATTTATATAACTATATATTATTATGTAATGCTACTAAATATTATATATTAATAACTGAATTCTTCTATAAAGAAGAATTTTCTATCATCAACTATCTGATTACCCTGAATATACTTCATATAGGAAAAGGCAGGATAAATGTTTAATTCTTTCTCTTAATTTATCAATTAATGGATAATGAATTAGTGCCCTGGAAACTTCCAATGGTGATAATTAAGGTTTTTTTCTTAAATTCTTTTTTTTTGGTGGGGGATTGGAAAGGCGGTATTATTAACTCATGAATTTTTATATATTTAAAATGTTTCAACCAATTACAGTCACTATTCTTTTATTGATGCTCATATTGTCTCATTTTAGGCTTATGGAAGCCCCTTCGAGTTGGCTCTTTGTCTTTTTCATATAATTACAGTAGACTGATACCTCTTTGTTTTTTGGCATGATAAGATGTCATAGATTCAGCTCATGTATTTCCTACCACTGCCCTGGAATCAATCATTTCTCTGGTTCTTTTTAGGGGGGAATGCCATATAGAACTATGAGTTATTTTTATGTTTTTTTAAAAAAAAATTTCTAGAATTATATATATTGGTTCAGTTACTAATAATATACACTAATGACATACATTATTGGGATAATGCTTTTTATATCAATTGTCTAAGCTAGTAGTGTTTAGTTTTGTCTTTTTTATATCAGAGCTAAATAATGATTTGTGGCGATTTCAAGTAACATTATTCTATTTTTCATATTAGTTTTACTCGTGTGGTCTATATATACTTAGCACAAAAACTATTCAGAAAGGGCACTGGGAGACCTGAGGACTGAGGTTCACTCTGCAGCTGGCGTGAACTTGAGTAAATAACTGGGTCTTTCTTTATGTTTCCGACTCTGCCTGCGTAGCCAGGGTGGAGGCAATGACCTGTCTCAGTGGACGGCCAGCAGCTGTGTATGCTACTTGGTATCTGTCACCCGTTTGGCATCAACACCTGTGATCTTAGCCAGGGACGCAAAGGCAGCCAAGAGAGGACTATAAAAGGGGCTGGATAAATTAGAGACACGTGTTCACTTCCGTTTTCCAGACCCAGAAGGGGAAGGGGAGTGTAAGTGAAAGTACAGACCAGGGCCATTTCTCACTCTAAATCTCTCAAGTCAAAATTCTCCTGGTGATGGGGGGAAGGAGAGAGCGTGAGCCTGAAGCTGGATTTGAAATTCAAGTTTTAAACCAGACTTTTTAATAAGTGAAAGTTACTGGAAAGACATACATTCTACCCCAGATGTTGGTAAGGAATGGGAGGAGAGATTCAACAAAGCCTTGTCAAAGGCAGCCACAGGAGAAAAGTAAAATCATGTGAGTTTGTAGTTCATAATGT
Organism: Avahi laniger; assembly: GCA_963575035.1. Lineage (NCBI taxonomy): Eukaryota > Metazoa > Chordata > Mammalia > Primates > Indriidae > Avahi > Avahi laniger. The sequence goes on along the minus strand of CAUYSK010044805.1, from coordinate 66,823 downwards.
TCAATAAACTGGATATACATTTGGTGACCATAATGGAAGAAGTTAAATTTTTATATATCAGTACAAGAAATAGAGATCCTGGAATAGAAAATTTAGACGGAATTTCTGTAAGCTAGATGTTGACAAACTCCCCTACTTGCCCCACTCAGGCTGTTTCTGAAATTCAATTATGGTCCACTAGGTGGTAGCAGATATCTTGGCCGACATCCACAACGCGATCAAATTATAATTTTTTGTATAAATTCCATTGTAGATTTTAACTGTATATTTTCCAAGTAAAAATTAAAAAAACACTATTTGGTATTTTAATAAAAACTTTAAATTATTAAGTATTATTTTAATACAAATAGAAATCAGTATTGACCAATCATATTTTTAAAAATTTCTAAAATGCAAATTATATAAAAGTATTTCTCATTTTATCTCTAGCTAATCCTGTTCTTGCCTCTGGACTGACTAGAATGCTACTCCTTAATTCTCTCTGATGTTCTCTTGTATGTTAGTATGAAATGGCTGATGTAGATTTGCAACTTCAGTCAAACTTGGTAACACACATTTCTTGCAGTTTCCTTCTGTTACTGGTCATAGGATGTTGAGGGGGTTAGGGAAAAATTTTTATGCCTGCCTTCTTTTACTTATCCATAAGTTTCTATTTATTATATTCAGAGTTTCACTTTTATCCTTTCTGTTCGCAAAATCAAGAAATGAAAATCTGACCTGCTGAGAACAAAAATCCCCATTCCACCAACTTAAGCTTTCTTCAATTAGAGGGCAGTAATTTCCAACTGATTCATAGAAGAACATCACTTTTTTCCCTGTGAGCTTTCTAACTGGAAACTTATTTAAACTATTTTCCATAAGATGGTAGTTATCTTATCATAAATCTGAGTTGCTACAAATAACTTTAGAAAGAAAGTTCTATACATAGAGAGCATTTTAAAGCCAAAATGTAAATTTTTTTTTTTTTAATAGACAATCTTGCTGTGTCATCCAGGCTGGAGTGCAGGCTGCAGTGTACAGTTATAGCTCACAGCAGCCTCAAACTGCTGAGCTCAAGTGATCCTCCTGCCTCAGCCTCTCACGCAGCTGGGACTACAGGCACGCACGATCACACCCAACTCACTTTTTTAATTTTTAAAATTTTCTGTAAAGACAAGGTCTCACTGTCTTGCCCAGGCCGGTCTCGAGCTCCTGCCTCAGCCTCCCAAAGTGCTGGGATTATAGGTATGAGCCACTGCATCCAGTCCCAAAATGTAAAGTTTCTGAACAAAAGTTTAATAAACATTTACAGACAGTTTTTAAAAGCAGGCCGGGCGCGGTGGCTCACGCCTGTAATCCTAGCACTCTGGGAGGCCGAGGCGGGCAGATTGCTTGAGCTCAGGAGTTCGAGACCAGCCTGAGCAAGAGCGAGACCCCATCTCTACTAAAAATAGAAAGAAATTAATCAGACAACAAAAATTATATATAGAAAAAATAAGCCGGGCATGGTGGCACATGCCTGTAGTCCCAGCTACTCGGGAGGCTGAGGCAGTAGGATCGCTTGAGCCCAGGAGTGTGAGGTTGCTGTGAGCTAGGCTGACGCCACGGAACTCACTCTAGCCAGGGCAACAGAGTGAGACTCTGCCTGAAAAGAAAAATAAAAATAAAAAAAATAAAAGCAAATGCCCCCAACTTTTTGTTACCAAATTTCTAACCATTCAGAAACATAGTGTGACAAAGACCCCTGTGTACCCCTCAGATTAAACAGTTGTTAACATTTTGTCATATATTTTAATATGTTTGTATCTTTATTTTTTGTGTAAAACATTTAAAAGTGAGTTGCAGATATTGTGACCATTTACCTCAAAACTGTTCAGCATGCATTCCCTAAAAAAAATGACATTCTCCTACATAACTACATTATCACCCGTAAGAAAACTGACAGTACCTCCTTCGTTTCATCTGAAAACGAGTCCATATTCACATTTCCCAAATTTTGCCCCAATTCAAATTTCACACGTTACACTTGGTTGTTATGGCTCTTAGGCTCTTAGAATCTAGAAAGGCCTTTTTAAAAAAATATAAATGATGATACTGACTTTTTGGAGACCAGGACAGTTGTCCTATAGAAGGTCAGTATTTGGATTGTCTGATTTTCTTTGTAGTGTCATTGAATCCTAAGAGCACACTGTCAAATTAATTTCATGACAGCCAATTCCTATTACCATGTGAAAGTTTTCAGAAGTTACAGTGGTTCGAACCCATAAAATCTTTGTGGTCTGAAAAAGACCTGATTCTTTCATGGTTCAGGAAAACTTGCAACCATAGAATGTCAGTGCAGAACCACCTCCCACCCCCACTGACGCATTAGAGAACTGAGACCCAGAAAGGGTAAGTGTAATGGCGTCTCTCTCTTTGCTGCTGTAAAAAATTACCACAAACTTAGTGGCTTAAAACAATACAAATTTGTAGTCTTACAGTTCTGGAGGTCAGAAGTCCAAAATGAGTCTCACTGGGTTAAAATCGGGGTATTGGCAGGCCTGCATTTCTTTCTGGAAACTCTAAGGGAAAATTTGTTCCTTGCTTTTTCTAGCTTTTAGAGGCCACCTGTGTTCACTGGCTTGTTTATGGTCACTTCCTCCATCTTCAAAGCCAGCAGTGTAGCATCTTCAAATCTCTCTCTGACGCTGGCTCTGACTCTACTGCCTCCCTCTTCGACTTTTAAGGACTCTTCGATTACTTGGGGCTGCCTGAGTAATCCAGGATGTTCTCCCTATCTCAAGGGCAGCTAATTAGCGATCTTAATTCCATATGCAACCTAATGCCCTCTTGCCATGTAATATAACACATGTACCGGTTCCAGGGATTGGGATGTGGACCTCTTTGGGGGCCATTATTCTCCCTACCACAGTAAGTGACCTGGTAAAGATTATACTGTAAATGACTCACAAGTGTCCTGTAAGACACTGCAACATCATATTAACATGTTTGTTTGTTTCGCGTTGGAGTTCAGTAAAAGGTGATCCTATATTGAACCCTGTTCAAGATAGTTTAATAAAAAGAAAGGCATTAAAAGAATGTTATTACAAAAATCACCTTCTTATAACCAGATCCACAATTTGGTTCTGGAAGATAGTGCCAATTTGTGTATCTGAAATATCTGAAGTCAATTGTTTTACTTGCTCATTTTGTTAAGGAAGTTGAATGTTTTCTTTGACTATAATTAGAAAATCTAAATAACTTTAATCTTATAATTCACTTCTACTCAACATCTTAAATTCTACTGTCTTCTTCCATCACTTTAAGGTACAGTAAAAGAATCCAAGAATATAACCACATACTTCCTCATGGTTTATCTGCTCAAATCAGACCCAAGATGGATCATGCCATCAACGTCCAGACTTGTTGGGTGTCAAGACTTAACACTTTACTAAGAGGTGTGTCTCCCTGTGGTCTCGGACCCATTCAAAGCCCACAAGGCCCTCTGGGTGCTGACCTCTTGTTATGATGATTCCTATAACCACCAATGTTACATAAAAATTTTTGATTTTGGCTCAAATAAGTATTTTTCCTAGGTCACATTCATTGATGTCTCATTAAATGTAATACAATTTGTCCCACCAGTGTTGGTGGGGTTTTTCTAAAGTGGTGAATGAAAACCGTTGGATATCACCAATCAGGTAGGGAAATCTACTTTATTGGGAAGGGCGAATTAGGCGGTTTTAGTTAGTAGAAGTGAAATGATTTAAGTTAGTGATTTTAGATGACCTATCAGGGTATCAGACAAGGTAAGAAGGAAGAAATTACAGAATCTTGAACACACAACAGGAAGTTGAGCCAAGAAAATAGTTAGAGTTTAACTACATGTATCAGAGGGTTCCATTCAACCCTGAAGCTCTGAAATCTATACTCCCAGGTGCCCTGATTATGAGGCCTACTCTGGATGGAAATTATCATGGGAAAGGCCCCGGTCCTCACCTTTGGGGGGAGGGTCTGGAAGGAGTTTGGGAGAGGCTTGTGTAGTGGACCAAGGAAGTGATCTCGAGGGCATGGTCTTGAATAGGAAATAATAGTTACTAAAGAAAAACTTTATCCAAACACTAGTTAAGGCGGTCAGACAGACTTTATTCAAGGGAGATAGCAACAGGTGTAGGGAGCACTGCAACAGGGTCTTGCCAATCATATGCAACATTGACTCAGACAAGGACAAGCGGGAATTTATGACCCAGGGACAGAGAGGGGACAGTGGGTGCAAAATTACTGAGAGGAAACGTCAGAGATGAGGGATTTCTGGCCAACTGACTTGCCAGGATTATTGTTGCAGGCAGGCCAGGGTGGTAAGATATTTCGGGTGGTCAGATACCTAGGGTGAGAAGTTTTCCCTAAAATGACTTAACAGGACTCTTGCTCAAACTAGATTTAACAAGAACAGAGAGGGAAGGCCAGGGTTTGGCCTAGTTGAGCAGGGGACTCAGAGGAGCCTGACTAAAACTTTGGTCAAAGGAGAGTTTTTGTCCCAGTGATTAATTAAACAAGCCTATGAGCTCAAGGACATCTTGGCTCTTCAGCTGTGTTGCTCTACCACTAAACTGAGTGTCTTTGTGTGTCTGCACCCGTCCCTGATTCTACCAGTGGCTGCTGTTACCTGGGAAAGAATCCCTGGCCCATGGAACTTAGAGTTTTTTCCTCTGCGTGTTCTTAGATTCTGTTCAAGAGGGCTGCCTGGCTGGGCAAACAGAAACTAGACATACTGGGCGATGCTTAGAAGTGAGGAGAGTCTATCACCCCCATTAAGGAACCTGCAGGAGAGCCTTCCGCAGCAATGGAGGGGTCTCCAAAGAGCACATGAGAGAACCCACAGGCAAAACAGTCAGCCTGAACCCCTGCTGGGTGCCAGTCATCATGGTGACTTTCTTGCCCAACTTACGTCTCTTCCTCCCTGTGTCCCAACCTTGGAGCGGTTAACCATACGCGTAGAGTGTGAAGCATGCAGCACACGTGGGTAAAGAGGGAAATAGCTGACGGCGCCCTCTTCCCTGACTACAGGCTTGTCCCTCTGCAGGAGGCCTGAGCTGAGCGAGGGAAAGAGGCCCCAATGAAACCATGGTCAGAGTTCTGACTATCACATGAAACTCTGCATTTTAATTACTGATTAGGAACTTGCTCCACCTACGAGTTACCAGAACAGTCATACTCAAGTTTTTCCTTTAGAGGCAGGAAAACCAACCTCATGAACAGAATTAGAAGGAGAGTGAGAGAAAGAAACGAAGCTGCTTTAGGATTATATCCCCTGAGCTTTGCTTGCTCGGTATGATTGTTTCAGTTTTGACTGTCTGGGCTGGGGATGTCTGGCACCTGTAATTAACATGGTGGGAGAGGAGAGGAGGGTGGTGAGACCAGGGAAAAGGAGACATTAAGCAATGCTAATTGAGTCTTGTCTGTTTTATATTTGGTTTTAAAGTTTACTTACCACATCTGCATAACAAAGAAGGTGATTTGAAAAATTATTCTTTGAATGTTTTATCGTCCACCTTTATCACAGGTCACTCAATATGGGTTAGGATGTGGGGATATGGATTAGCACGCTCGGTAGATGATCCATTGAAGAATTTTGCTGGATTCAGCTCCAGAGATCTACAAGTGACTTCATCCAATCTCCTGTCCAGTAAAATCTTGGCTTTGTTAGTCCTTAAGTCGCAGTTAAAATACCTCAGATGAGGATATGTTTCTTCCTACTTCCCTTCTTCCCTTCCTCTCTCCTTCCTTTTTTTCAATGAAGTTATCTAACTTAAAAAAAAAAGAAGCAAATGAGCAGTAAATTCTATTTTTCTCTCTCATATTCTCTCTTCTTCCTTTTCAGTGAAGTTTCATCTGCATTATCCTGCGTGGACATCCTATTCTGTGTCCAGCCATCTTCCTTAACATTAGTTCTAAAACTTGATTACATGTTTTGACGTAGTCCACATATTTGCGTATTAATGTCTGCGGGCTCTCCCACAATGAGATGACAGCACCATTTCCTCAGCCGCTGCCTGGGTGTTGGGCATCTGGGTTGTCTCCTGTTTTTCTCACAGCATCTCAGCGGCTGCCAGTGCTCCCTGGGTGCAGACCAGCCCACGGCACGGCCCAGGCAGGTTCCCTTTTAGCCTGAACACGTTGGTAGTAATTCATTTTGCTGCCTGTTGGATTATTTCCTTGAGTTTATATGTACATAAAAGAGAAATTACTGGCACAAAGGCTAAGAAGGATCTGTTAAGAACTTTTTAGCATTTTGCCAGAGGACAATCAAAAAAATCGAACCTGCCAACAAGTTGGTTCATCTGAGGATAAGATCATAATTGGATGGAAGGTCTGAAGATCCAGGGAGACTTATCTTTCAGCAAGCTTCAGGAAGGCCTTTCTGATATGTTCTGAAGATTCACTTTTTGAACTTTCTTGTAAAGATCTTGATTCTATTTTAATTTTTTTTACTTTTCAACTAAAATTTTAGCCACTTGGCAGACTTCCAGACTTGGCAGACTTCCAGACTTTTTTTATGAGTGAGTGATTGAGTCCCCTTGTGACTGATAAGAATCAGTCTAATCAGTGAAATTCTTTTGTGTGATTTTTTTTGGCTGATAATTTTTTTTATCCTTTGGCTGCTTTTTAACTGTGAACTAAAATAAAATCTTAAGCCCCTCCAGCTGATTGAATGGACCCTCTCTTGGCCAAGGGGGCCCCTCCCTTCCCTCACTCTCCCCCACCAAAAAAAAAACCCTTAAACTCAGTTGCTGGCCTGAGGAGAAGGGAAGTCAGACATGCCTAGTTATGCCCTGTCCCTTTTGGAGTTATTTTTTGTAACAATAAGATAAAAAACATCATTAACAAGCCTAAGACCATGTAAGACAAAGGTTAAACAACTCCCGTAGGTCATCAATTTACTTAACAGAATACTTGAGTCTGGGTACACGTCAGGTGGCTTGTCTCTGATTAACAGACCTCCTTATGTTCACTTAAAATGTCCCAAACCTTTAGACAAAGCTTCATTTCTTTAGCCAATTGCAAATCAAAGAATCTTTAAACCCACCTATAACTTGTAATCCCCTGCTTTGGCAAATACATTTCGGGCCAGACCAATGTATTCCTTCCACATACTGAGTTATGACTTTACGTGTAATTCCTGTCTCCCTAAAATGTATAAAAGCAAACCGTAACCCAACTGTGATGAGATCACTTGGTCAAGGCTTCTTGGGTGTGGCTGTCCTGGCCATGTTAACACATATCAGCTCGGAATAAACTTCTTTAAATTATTTTACAGAGTTTGAGTTCTTGTCTGTTGACATAATATTTTTCCGTGGTAAACAATTAATATTATCCTCTCTCTTAACTAAAGACTTGAACTTCAGAGTTGTTTCCCAGAAATGGTGGATTTTCTGCAAGACAAAGGAGTTGAGATTCTGAAGGCCTCAGGGCCGGTGTCCTGGCCAGGACTCACCATTCCTCTGGACCTGCCCCAGGGCACGTGGCCCATCCTTAAAAAGCTGCTGATCTCTGTTAGTTGGAGAGACGACTTGAGGCAGCTTCTCCCTGTTCCAGTACTCCGACAAGATGTCTTTCCTATTAAAAATTCCCTTCTTCCTTGTCAATCTTTGTCGTCTCAGTAATTGAATCTTTGTGTGACGAGTAACTGAACCTAGGCCAAAGTCCCTTGCATTTCAATAACAATTATATGATTTCACCCATAAGTACGTCAATGTGCTTCATATTTTGTTAAATGATCATGGCACAAAGGACAAAGCAAAGTGTTAATGATGAGTGAATCTGGGTAGAGAGGGGTTCACATGTTCTTTGTACTTTTACTTTTGCAAATTTTCTGTAAGTCTGAAATTATTCCCAAATAAAAACTAAAAAAATAAAAAATGAACAAACAAAAATTATGACCGTAATTCCATCACATCTGAGAACCTAAGTGACAGTTTTTTTTTCTTGTTTTACTATAAATCATGCTCATGGAAAGAAATTAAGGGAAAAAATTCAGAAAAATATCAAAAAGAAAATAAAAATCAGTCATAATTCTAACACCCAGACATAATCACTATTAAACAATTACATATTTTCTCCAGGCTATTAAATAGATATTGAAACATACACATATGAAGAGACATGCACACTCAAACAAATGCATATTATTGAAAAAGTCAAATCGTACTAAAGGCCTCGTAACAAAGCACGCCGGTCCCACCCTTCCACCCTCCGCTTAGCGCCTTCCCCGTTTGCTCTCTGTGCTCGCTGCCAGCAGGCTGTCCCTCATGGCAAAGTGCCAGCTGCAGCTCAGTCTTCAGGACAGTATCTTACAGATCTATCACAGCTGTTAAGATGAAAAGGAATCATATTTTGCTTGGGATTTCTCAGGAGAGTGTGTTTGCCATTTTGTGTTTTTGAGTGACGGATACTGCAGACTGGCTCATTCTTCAGCTGCTGTGAACTTCTTCCAGGGTTAGAAGCAAAAGCGACATTTCCAGACTCCCTGGCAGCTAGGGCTCAGCAGATGGCTGATGTGGGACTTGGAAAGTGCATGTGAGTGGGGCCAAGCACATGCCAGGGGTTTGGTTCCTCCAGCTGCAATGCAGGTTCTAGTGTCTGGTTCTCTGTGTCTTGCTGCTAAGTAGAAGGCAGGGTAGGTAGGGGGCTTTTGCTAAACAACCCCATGGAGGGATGAGGCATTTCTCCTGGACGAAGTGATTGTTTCTGATTGTGCAGCATCCAAGTTTGTATCACTGGGCCTCCCACATTTTCTAAGCTTCCTCACACCCTATAACAAATCCCTTTCCACTCAACTAGTGAGAGTGGATTCTATGGTCTCCAGCTAAGAAAACTGACAGAAGTCTTTGAATTCCATGGCCCTTCCTGAGTATTCAAAAGCAAACCCTCTAAACTTCAGTCACCTGTGGTTTTTTTTGTTTTTTTTTTTTTTTTTTTTGAGAAAGAGTTTCACTGTGTTGCCCGGGCTGGAGTGCCATGGCGTCATCCTAGCTCACAGCAACCTCAAACTCCTGGGCTCAAGCAATCCTTCTGCCTCACCCTCCAGAGTAGCTGGGACTACAAGCATGCGCCACCATGCCTGGCTAATTTTTTCTACGTATTTTTAGTTGTCCAATTAATTTCTTTCTATTTTTAGTAGAGACGGGGTCTCGCTCTTGCTCAGGCTGGTTTCGAACTCCTGAGGTCAAACAATCTACCCGCCTTGACCTCCCAGAGAGCTAGGATTACAGGCGTGAGCCACCACGCCCGGCCCCAGTCACCTGTGGTTTTAATGATTATTTATATTTCGCCCATATTCCTGAAGGTGATACTTTTACCTCAGTTATTTCATTTGGCAAATAACCAAGTTACCAGTTGGCAAATGTGGCAGGTAACAGTGTATCTAGTTTACATAGGAAACTGAGACAAGGAAAGATTAAGTGCCTCATCCAAGGACATATATTATAACTTATCTGTTATCCTGCATAGAATTCTGCTCCTGGTTTTCCACTATTCTATGTACTCAGTATGTTTATGAGTAAACAAAAGAAATTTTAAAAAGTTCCATAAGTCTGGGGGCTAACTAGAGCTCTAGAAAAACTCAGGAGAGACAACTGACCTAATATGGTAATTCTCATTTAATATGGTATGCTTATCTGTTTAAAATTTGGTTATGTGCTTATTTTAAATTCCATTCTTTATTTTCCTGACATAATTTTGTGCTTAATGTGCAAAGTTTGGGAAGAATTTAGAAAATTGTAAAGAAGCAGAAAAGATCATCCATTAGTCTACCACTGAGCAGCAATTTTTGCTTATAATGTGAGTGTTGTCTGCGGTCAGATAGAAACAAAACATGTAAAGAAAATCAGGATGTTTTGACCAATAGCCACATCTTTGGGTTGATGTCAAGGAAAACAACCACATTCTTCCAAAAACACTTCCTGATGCTTTTGTCAGGGATCAAATCCTGTACTGACACCAAGGGTTATTCTTGAGCTTTGATCTCTTACCGATTTTCAATAAATTCGAAAGTGTTTGCCCTCCATGTGCTGAGACTTCAGTCCCAGAGTTCGCTGATAGTTATCCGGGTGCCTAATGCTCAGACCTCAGAGGCAGGCAGCCTGCGATCCATCTTGGTGACTCCCTCGCCCCTATCTTCCAACCCAGCTCTTGATATAAACAGGCACCTCTGTTTGCCTCCACTCCACGTGTCCTGCACTCTCGTGCAGGGTTGAGGGGAGGGGAGGGATGTGGTGGTCACCCCAACAGAGGAGAAGGTCCCCTGGCCCCACTTGGTGCTCGAGTCACAGTTGTCTCTCCAGGTCCCAGATGCACCTTCATGCTGGCTCTGCCTGGTTTCCCGCCCCTCTCGGCCTTCATCAGTAGTTCTCCATTTCTCTTATCACTTGCTGAGCAGTTCCCCTCAACGCTAAACTCTTCGGATCCTTGGAAAGTACCCTTGTTCCTGTGACTGGTCCTACCCTGTACGGATATCCCTGATCCTTACCTTTCTCCTTGCAAAATAGCAAGGTTCATTCAGAGCTCTCATCCAACCCTTAGTATTTTTCCGTGATCTGGGCTAGAAAATTCAGAGTCTCCCAGAGACCTGTGATCTCACAACAACTTCCTCCTACCTACCCCAATTCCACCCATCTTTGCGAGGCGGGGGGCGGGGGGCAGTGCCTTTGTCTCCAACGGACTCTTAAATTGACCAGCTAGGCTCAGACCAATGAGGGCCACCTCCTCCAGGGATTAACCAGCACCCCTTACTGATGTTTCGTTGTTCTTCCAGCACTAATGATTTTAAACGCTGGAGATGAGCAAACGGAAGCTTTGGATCCCAAAGCTAGGTGACTTTAGCTAGATCAAAAGGACAGACAACTTTGCCCTGAAGTGTGACTTTTGGAGACAGAGGTAGAACAGCCCCAACTTCCCCAAAATCTAAACTAATGCAAGTAGACAACTTGTGACAACCATAGGGACTTTCAGGATGATAACGTTATATGCTGATTGTCACCTCTGAAGTTCCAACATAAATTCTTAAAATCTTCTAGGAAACTTTCATTTGAATGAAAATTCTTTTAACTATGTGATTCACTTTTACTTTCAAGAGAAATGTAAGCAGTTTCCCATTGTCAATGAACTCTAAGAAATCTTAAAAAAAAAAGCAAGTAAAAGGTGATCATATGTTTACCTCCTGACTTGCTTCATATTAATACAAGAGAAAAGCAAGCACTAGTTCGTTGAAGTCACCGTTTTTCAGGTTTCTGCTAACAGATGATAGATTGAGTCAACATGGCTGATAATTTTCTGATAAGGAGCCGATAATGAGCCAAAGCCTGGAAAGACAGAACGCACAGAACGCAAGGCTCACACTTTCCCCGTAGATATGGAGGGAAGAGAGCATTGGTCAGAACTTTCTTTTGGGAGGAGAAAGAATGAGGTATACGGAGGGAAGAGCACCGCAGTGAGAGCGGGAGAGACGTCCTGGCCTGTGGCCTGAGCTGTCCGAGCTCGGGAAGGAGACGACAATAAAAATGTATTCATTTCCTGTTGCTGTTGAAACAAATTATCACAGATTTAGTGGCTTCAAACAACCCAAATTTATTACCTTACAGTTACAGAGGTCAAAGTTCAAAAAGGGTTTCACTGGGCTAAACTCAAGGTGTTGACAGGGCCGCATTCCCTTCTGGAAGTTTTAGGGGACAACCGGCTTTCTTGCTTTTTCCAGCGTCTAGAAGCTGCCTGTAGGCCTCCGCTCCCGGCCCCCTTCCGTACGAAAGGCAGCAATGGGTGGCGCAGTCTTTCTCACACTGTCACTCTGACAGACTCTCCGGCTTCCCTCTTCCACGTGGCAGGACGCTGGGATCACATGGGGCCCACCTGGATAACTCAGGATGTTCCCCCTCTCTCAAGGTCGGATGACTGGCAATCTTAACTCCATTGGCCACTTTAATTCGCCCTTGCCACGTGACAACACAGTCATAGGTTCTAGAGATTAGAACGTGGCCGTCTTTGGGTGACTATTAGTCTTCCCTCCACCAAAGTCTGTACAGGGTTGGAGATTGCACACTGTTTCTTCTCTCGTGCCCTGGAAACTTGTCATGGATCCTCTGTCTTGTCACGGGGAGATGGCCGTTGAGTGGACTGGGCAATGAGACCTGCCGGTAGTTCCCAGGCCTCAGGGAAGGGCGTGGAGGTGGCTGTGAGAGCTGGCAGGCTGGGGAGCACCGAGCCGTCGGGACAGTGCTGCATCCACGAAGACCACTGCAGACCACGGGACGGGGGACCCGGTGAAGACAGGATGCCTCAGAACGCGCCAGCGCAGAGGCACAGTTGCCGAGGGCCAGACAAGGTCACTCTCAGCAAGGTAGTGGGAGCTGCTGAGGACAGAGGAGCCCCACCCACTCCACCACACAAACCCTCCTGGAAGGGGGAGGGACAAAACCTCTGAACTGATTCCCAAACATCTCAGCGGTTCAGAAAAATCTGAAGTTACTGAGAAAACCCCAATTTGACTAAGTTGAAGTTTCTGTCACTAAGCTGAATGGGAATTTGAGATAGAAATTAGGTTCTTGTAGAAAAATGCTAGTTCACATTTTACGCCTCTGATTTTGTGCTGGGAGTTGTGCCTGCTGCATATAAATGGGGACAGTGGTGTCGTGTCTACCTTCCTGACAAGAACGTTGGAGACATGACTTTATCGGCAAGCACCTTCGTGAGATGAAAGCTCAGTGTAAATGTTGTGTGTCTTCCTGTCCTCCTCGCAGAGGCTCATCCTCCTTCACATCAGCCACTTGGGTGACGTGTACATTGATGTCACACACTGGAAGGATGAGCAGGTGACATTTTGTTGAGGCTGTTTCCCCATAGCTATTTTGAAGCCGTCACACTTTCAGCTTTTTGTTTTTTCAAGACCAAGTAAAATGTTCAATATAAATCCTCTCAGCCCTGTGCCTTGCTCAGAGGTGTGCCCAGTGGGGGCAGCAGGTGGGACCAGGGGCTGTTGTCCTTTTTTTTTTTTTTTTTGAGACAGAGTCTTACTCTTTTGCCCGGGCTAGAGTGCCGTGGCATTAGCCTAGCTCACAGCAACCTCAAACTCCTGGGCTCAGGCGATCCTCCTGCCTCAGCCTTCCGAGTAGCTGGGACTTACAGGCATGCGCCACCATGCCCGGCTAGTTTTTCTATATATTTTTAGTTGTCCAATTAATTTCTTTCTATTTTTAGTAGAGACGGGGTCTCGTTCTTGCCCAGGCTGGTTTTGAACTCCTGAGCTCAAACAATCTGCCCGCCTTGGCCTCCCAGAGAGCTAGGATTACAGGCGTGAGCCACTGCGCCTGGCCAATGGGGCTGTTGTCCTTTTGAGGGGACCAGCCCCTCACCAGGGTCGTCCTGGGTGGCTGCCTGCTGTCTCACAGTCACGCTCCCACATGGTGCGCTCTAATGTTTTTTTCATCATAATCTTAATAACTATCATGTCAACAGGTCACCCTAAAAGTCATTGAAAGGCAGCCCTTTGGAAGAAAGCGGTCTGGGAGAGAAGTCACCAAAAGCTGTGCAGTTTGAGACCTCAGACAGATTTAATTGTTGTGGTCTGGCCTCAGCATAGAGTAGCATTTAGAGTGATCTGAGACACTCCCGCAAGACTGACGATGGTCTTCCCTTGACACTGGAGGTCTGGATCCTGGCACTGCAGAAGTGGGACCTCGGACCCCTGGGGGCCTACTGACTTTCCGGCTTTGTCACTATGAGCCAGTATTACCAGGGCTGACCCTTGTACTGGGCTTATTACGGAGGGAGCTATTGTGATCAGCGGGCTAGTCATTAAAATGTGAATGGTTAATAAATAAGTTTTATTTTGTTTTCTAAGCAGTGAAAAAACAATCATTGTGATATCATATAAGTAATAATATTAACTAATATTTATTGAGTGCTTATCATGTGCTGGGCACTGCGCTAAAGCGCTTTACATACATGATCTCATTTAATCCACAGAAGCGCTCTGAGGGAAAAGAATGAATATGGCCCCCATTTTAGAGACAAAGAGGCTGGGGCGTAGGGAGGCCAAAGTTCCCTCAGCTTACAGGTGACCCAGCTTGCAGGTGACCAAGCCAGGGCTTGAACCCCACTCTCCCTGGCTCCACAGCCTGACTGCCCGGCAATATGCCCTTAATGCCACTGCTGGAGGGAACACAGCTCTGCCTTACCCCAGCAACTGTGAGAGGGCCACCAAGTGGGAGCTCATTCTCCACAGGGACAGGCATAGATCTGGCTTCAGAAATCCTTTGGGCCAGGAGTAGAAGGGGCTTCCGGACCCTTCAGACCCTGAAAGGCTCACATGAGGCTCAGCTTATGGGGATGAGAAGGAAATGGAGCTCAATAATACTGCCTTACATAAACCAGACTGTGACTTTTTTTCAGTTTATATTGTCCATGAACTATTACAATAGAAGCATTTTCTTAAGGATGAAGCTACATATAGCAATATTAATTACAGATACAGCTCATTGGTGTGTGCAGTCCCTTCCCAACAATTTGAGGCGATTCTTGTGATCCTGGAATCTAAACATGGCATCACTATCACGTCCTGGACAAAACCAGACACACGGGATAGGAGGGATGCAAACCTTCTGATGTCAGATGATAGCAGCAGTAGGTAGGAGACCAAATATCTCGGGGTTTTCATAAATAGGAGGGGACACATTCCCCTTACATTTTGAACATGTGAAGTTCTCTGCACTGCCAAGGCGTTGGGCAGTACTGGTGACATTCTGTCTTTCAGACTCTTAACTCTAGTGGTGGCAAATCTGATGTCCTGTCAGTCTGCACACTTCTGTCTCTAGACCAGGCTGTCCACATTTTCATGACACTTCAATATTAAAAAAAAAAGGAAAGAGGGAGTAGGTGGGTATCTTACAGCTGTGATTTCATCTCTGAGCTGCTGGGTGGGAGAAAACAGATGAGAGACATTGGATGTGGGTGACCAGTGAATCTCAATGCTGGCGATCTCAATGCTTTGACAGATATGACCACAGAAACACATGGCTCTTCTTTTTTTTAATTTTAAAAGGAATATTAGTCAATTCACTGTCACTTAAGACAGGGCAACTAAGTCTGGGGCATTTGATGTGTCCATTATCCCTCTTTCCTCAGAGAAAAGGAGTCTGGGGGACTCCTCTTCGCTGTGAGCCCAAGAAACCTCTCTGTGTTCTCCCTGGACTGGCCTTCTCCTTCCGTTTTACAAATGCAGTACGTTTTCTGTGACAGTGCTGCCTCCGCCGCTGATGACAAAGCTCCGTGAATTGGACACTACAAGTGCTGGGGACATCTCCTCAGGGTCCTCCATCTCTGGTGGGTGGTCCCCACCCCCAGGTCCTTGCAGGCCTGTGTCCTGGACCGTCAATTCGGAGTCTGTCTCCCCGCACTGCAGAGGGAGCAAGGCCTGGTGTCTGCTCAGGGTATCGCTGGTCTTCTGGGCCTCCAGGGAGTTCTGAGGCGTAGAATTCCTGTGAGCCGTGGCGTTCTTCTGCGGCTCGTCGAAGCTCAGCGAGAAGGTGACCGTGCCACTGCCGAAGATGACCTTCTGCTTGCATCTGGGCTGCGGCTGCGGCTGCTGCTGGAGAGTCGAGGGCTGTTGCTGCTGCTCTTGCTGGGTCAGGGCAGGCGGCTGCTGCTGCTGCTTCTGTCTCTCGGGCTGCGGGAAAGGGTCTTCGCTGTTGCTCTTGCTGCTGATAGACGAGGAGGGGGTGGATCCCGTGGAGCCCCCGAGGCTGCTGGACCGCTTTCGGGACACGTTGCTGCGGCGCAGGGTGGCCCGGGCCGCCACCTTGAACGCGTGAGCCGCGGTGCTGCAGCGCACCTCCTCGATGGTGTTCCGGGACGGCTTGAAGAGAATGATGTAGATCTTGTTGAAGAAGATGCAGGCCAGCAAGCCAAAGCTGGCTGCCAGGATGGCGATCACCTCCACGGCAGAGACGAACTTGCCGTAGGTGCTGGCGTAGGCTGGGATGAAGGAGATCCACACGATGAAGAAGATGAGCATGCTGAAGGTGATGAACTTGGCTTCGTTGAAGTTCTCCGGCAGCTTCCGGGACTTGAAGGCGAAGAAGAAGCAGATGGCAGCCAGCAGGCAGGTGTAGCCGATCAGGAAGCCCAGGGCCATGAGCGAGCCCTCGTGGCACGTGATGAAGATGATCTCATCCTCCAGCTCGTGGTTGCGATAGCTTGAGGGGGGCGCAGTGTAGAGCCAGATCACACAGATGACGATCTGCATGAAGGTGCAGAGGAAGACCAGCAGGAACTGCAGGTTGAGCCCCCACCACTTGCGGTGGAAGCTGGTGGGGATCTTGGCCTCAAACACCAGGAGGACGCGGTTGGTTTTCACCAGGATGCACGAGATGCAGAGCACGAAGCTGATGCCAAAGGCCGGCTGGCGCAGGCGGCACGTCCAGTCCTGGGGCTCGCCGATGAAGAACAGGGAGCTGGAGAAGCAGCAGAGCAGCGAGAAGAGGAGGAGGTAGGAGAGCTCGCGGTTGGTGGCCTTGACAATGGGCGTGTTGCGGAACTTGATGAACACGCCCAGCACGAAGGCTGTCAGCAGAATGCCCAGCACCGCGAAGAGGGTGAGTGCGATCCCAAAGGGCTCTGTCCACGACAGAAACTCGATCTCCTTGGCAATGCAGGACGTGTGGTTCTCGTTGGACCAGAAGTCATCTGGGCACTTGTCACAGGCACTTGCATCTGTAAAATGTCCCAGGGAAGAGTTAGTTACTGTGTGGCACAGACTAAAATTTGTGAGCATATGTGGTGGTAGGGGTGCATAGGTTATTGGATCTGGTCACTTTATATTTTCTTTATTGATGAAATTGTGATTTTTACACTAGCAAAATATATATTGAATAGATTTTTCAATATATCAAAAATATATTTAATAATGTACTTAATTTCATATACCTTTGATGGTTCTACTGTTTGTTTTTCCTTTGCATGCAAGTGGGGGGGCACTTGTTTTCTTTAACACTCCCTGCTGATGGTGTATAGCAGAGAATGAGCAACCTTGCTGGACAGGTGGCTTCCCTGCACACCAGTGGTGCTGCCTTTAGATCAAAGCAGAGTATCCCATGCCCATGACCTGTGCTTTCTTCACTCCACATCCACAGCTTTTCAGTGAGGGAGCCTGCAGACTCATTCAATCAACACGCGTTTGCTAAGTCTCTGCATGTGCCAGGCAGTGTGCACTTTGGAGCAGTGAAAGGAGCGTGGGTTTTGCAGTTAGAGATCTGGATGGGATCGTGGCCATGAGATTAGTCAGGCTCCTTAATCTCTCTGAGCCTCAGTTTCCTCATTTTTAAAATGGAAGCAGCAATAACCCCGTTATTGTGGTGAGGATGAAATAAAAATAATAATAATTATAGTTAATATTTACAGAGTGCTTCCAATACGCCAAAGTTTTAATGAACATTTGTCTAGAACTTACCATGTGCATTACCAATGTTAATTTAATTTTCCAAACTCTGTAAGATAGGCTTAATTATTATTCTCACTTTAAAAGAACCTGAGGCACATGAAAAACACAAGTAAGACAGCAAATTCAGTAAGTGCCAGGCACCCAGCATGAAATCTATCGTGGCCTATTAACTCTGAAGCTTGGAGCAGATAGCACTTTGTCCACTCAGGGCCACTGAGCTCTAAGAAAAGGAAAACAATATGGCAAGCAGTAACAGAATAAGAGGAAGGTGTGTAATGAGTGTGTTTGTTAGCTTTTATGGTGTTAAAATGACATCCAACATTGCTTTTCTGTTCCCCCTCCGTGCCCAACATGGTGCAATACTTAGACATACGCCTGTTGATGAGGAACTGTGTTAATGAGGAACTGTGCTAAGCACCATCTCAGCCCAGCCCTTCTGTGGGCTTCCCTGACCCCAGGCCCCCGAAGTGGACTGAACAATGCACAGTGCCCAAGAGGAGCTGTCACTTTACCTGTCTCATCACTGTACTCTCCATCGGGACACTCCACACACTCAAAGCAGCAGGTGGGCTCCCCCTCAATTATCCCTTTCCTGGTCCCTGCGAGGCAATCCCGGCTGCAGTTGGAGAAGGGAACCTGGAGGACAGAGAGCACAAAGGTGAGTGGCTGCAGCCGTGGGGTCAGGGGCCAGTCCTGCAGCTCCTTTGACACATGCAAGGGGGAGGAGCTTGGGCACAAGGACCAGTATGGCAGACTCTGGGCCCATTCCAGGCAGGGGAGGTCCAGAGGTCCTTAGTCCTGTTATCTGTGAAAGGGATAGATACCTATGGGCGAGTGTGCACACATGCACACATGTGCATGTACACATACACACATATCCATGGGATTCTGTGATGATCTGGGAAGAATACTACTTTTTTCCACTACTCGAAAACAGGAAAAATACTAAAACAACTAGCAAACAAACTCGAAGAACAAGAGAAAGAAAATACACCATGACCATATTGGGTTTATGCCAGGAGTGCAAAGAAGTTTAATATTAGAAAATCTTTAAGTATCATTCACTGCATCAAGAAATTGATGGAGAGAAATTCCGTGATCATCAATAGATGAAGAAAAAAATGTTGATGAAATTTAACACAAACTAGTAATAAAAACGTAGTGAAAAAGGAGTAGGAAGAAATATCTTTAGCTTGAAAGAGGGAAACATAAAAACAACAACAACAAAAAAAACCACCTTACAGTGAACATCATTCTATATGAGAAAATATTAAAAGCATTTCCATTAAAACAAGAATGCCCACCATCACTGCTAGTATTTAACATTGCACTAAAGGTCCCAGCTAGTGGAATAACACAAGAAAAATAAAGGTATAAATATCAGAAAGAACTAAATAAAACTGTTATTATTCACAGAAGATATGATTGTTGTACAGAAAACCCAAAAGAACTACTAAATTATTAGAAATACTTGGAGAGAAGCTCCAGGCTAAATACCAGGCTGTCACTGTTCTTATCAGAGTTTCATTAGTTTTTCTAGAAAAAAAAACTTTGCCTTTTGCTGTTTGCTTTTGGTTGATTTCCTGGTCCTTAAATGGCTATTTTCTACAGTTCTGCCCAATATCATTGCTCCACTGTTTCGGAAGTCTTGCTTCTGTCTCATTCTTTGATCATGCCATGCAATTGAGTATGTACTCTAAAAATTTATTAGTTATTTACCACCTAACAGTCCATATGTTTCAGACACAATGAATATGTCATAAGAATGAAGTCTATTTTGGAACAGCATGTATGTTCCTTAAAGGTAGGGAGCAATTCTCATTCATCTTTGTAACTCCAGTTACAAAGCTTTGAATAATACTTAATACATAGCATAGCTCACACTATTTCCACAAGGTTTCTTTAATAAGTCTGCCCTCTACCTACCTACTTTGTAAGATACATTATAAAATTAAAAATATGGAAGGCAATAAAATAATTGTCATTGCTTCTAGCAGAAAAGAAATAATCGGCTTGACAAAGGAGTTTAAAAAACTTGAACAGAAGATGATTGACATTATCTTCTCCTGAAAGAGGCACAGGAATGGAATGGCAGTATTGGACCTGATGATTGCTAAGACTCTCGTGAACTTAGAAGGGGAAGGATGGGAAGGGAAGAACGAAGGACAATTCATATTAGCATGTTCAACTATGGTGACAAGGCATCCTCAGAGACATTTTTGCAATCCTTCCTGAGATATTGACCCATTCACGCATGGAGTGAAAGTGACGGACCCTGTTTTTCCCAAATCCACACTAGAAATGTTTCTAAATTTTCCCTGTTAAAGAATGGTTGCTGTACCCTTTGTCAAGGTAAGGTAAAGTAAGGATCCTATCTATTCCTAGGTTTATGAAATTTTTGTTTTTAATCTGAAAGGGTGTTGAATATCACTGAATACTTTCTCTGTATCTATTGACATTATTGTACAATTTTTATCTTTTATTCTGTTAATGTGATAAGCTACATTTATGAACTTCGTACTGTTTGGCTATCACGACATTCCTGTAAATTCACTACTAACTCTACTGGGTCATGATGTATTATATATTTTATACATTGCTGGTCTAGGCTTCCTGATATTTTATTTAGAATTTGAACATTTATGTGTATAAATAACACTGGTCTATAATGATCTTTGCTTGTACCGTTCTATTCTTGGTATCAAGATTATATTAGCCTCATAAAGTGAGCTTAGTAGCTTTCCTTATTGGCTTCTGTTAGGTTGTGAGTGCCAAAAATCTCAGTATAAGAATGATTTCAACAAGACTGAAAAGTATTTCTCTCTCATATAAATGCCTAGAGATATGGTCCATGGTGATACAGCACTCCACAGTGCTGGAGACCTAGACTGTTTCTACCTTGTGGTTCTAACATGTTTGGTTTTTGCCTCACAGTCCTTGATGGTAACATCTGGTTTCCAGGAAGCAAGATAGAGGAAGAGATGAAGAAGAGGATAAAGCACACTTGCATGCACTTTCTTAAAGAAGAAGGTTCCCAGAAACCATCACACAACACTGCCATTTACGACCCATTCTCCAGGATTTAGTCATGGAGCCACATTTAGCAGAAAAAGAAGCTGAGAAGTATATCTTTATTCTGGCTGTTCACATGTCCAGCTAAAATAGAGTTCTATTATTAACAAAAAAGGAGAGTACAAATATTGGGGGCCTTGGCAGTCTCTGCCATGCCTCTTGTTCTCGTCTTCATAATGGTTAAGGAACAGGCTCAAGGGCACACATTGACCTGGATGGAGAGCTGAGATTCACACCCAGGTCAGTCTACAAAGTCTGCATTTTTCACTGTACCAAATTCTGCTTTAAACCAGTCAAGGCTAAGGAGAATGTCACCCTCTGAGTTCTCTTACTGCATCTTTCAGAATTTATCAGCTAAAGAGAAATCCTATCATTACGGGAGTGGGCTGAGGCAGCCACCAAAGAGATCCATTTTGCAAAAAGCCGTCAAATATCTCCAAGTCTCCCCAACGATCTTATTAAAGATGCCTATGCAATTCTGGCCAAGGAAGCTCATCTGAATTCCAAGCTCCTAATTAATATGTCTCATCGACTTTATATTAGTTGTAGCAAAACAAGGAAAGAATTATCAGCAGTAAAGGATGGAGCACTGAGGTTGGAGTTAGGGCCCTGGGAGTCTAGTCTCAGCTTTTACATTGTCCATCTCTCTGGACTGGGAAGTCACCTTTGCATCCCTAGACCTCAATGTCATTAACTCCAAATTGGAAAGTTGGATACAAGGATCTTTAAAGACCCATCTAGCTAAAAAGTGCTGCATTTGTAAGTAAACTGAGAACATTGATTAAGATATAATGCTATATTAGTAACACTATGCAATTATGTAGTATTATTCAGTTTATAATATGCTTTTACATTCTAGATCTCACTTGATCTTAATAACAACTTTTTGGTATATGTAGGGAAGTTATTAATATGTAATTTATACTTAAATGTAGATGGTATTCTTGTGGTCATTTCTACAAAAAATAAAGAAAAGAGTAGACTAGACCCTAAGATTTATTGAATGCCAACTGTGTGCTAGGTTGGAAGTAGTGTTTCTATGGAAAAATTCTATTTAATTTATAACTCTGTTAACTACCCCAGGAACATAAGCAACTGAATTTATGAGAATTCCGTGTTGCCCATTTACCAATGTTTAAGCCCATGATGAAAGTAGTCTGGTAGAGAACAATAGGATTATAGAGAACTGTGCAGAAAATAGTTTCCATGCAGGAAGGGAATTGAGACATACACCCACTAGAGACAAAGATGTGCATTAATGAGGATGAAACATAACCTGGATGATCCAACAGAGATGAGCAGTTGATAGATAGTATAGCCGATCAGGTTAGACTCCAGGCAGTTGACATGTGTAATGATTTAGGTAAGGGTATAATTAGTGGACAGAGAAGTATAACCTCTGGAACCTCAAAATCTCCATCTGTAAAAGGTCATGATGTTTGTAGTGGAGAATCCACTCCCTGAAGTAGAAGCTAATAAAGACTTGCACACTATGGATGAGATCACTATGTATAGGAGACACTGCATGGATAACCCATCCTACATATTGTAGCATCTCATTAGAAACCCATCAACCTAAGAAGCATTTGGTAAAAAGATGAAGTTGAATCTTTGACCATGTTATGAAAAGTGGTCCAAGATGCTCAAAGGTGATAATAAAAAGGCAAATGCAAAGAGAAACGTAGTGGGTCTAATCTAGGCTCCTAGGCGAGTGAAAGAGGATGCCCAGTCCAGAGCGTGTTCCTACAGAGGATCTGGGTCCTCAGCAGGCTACTAATTCTAGGTCACATCCATCATGGAATGGTCATCACTTCAGCACATCATGTGTCTTTTTCTGAAGTGCACATCCACTGATCTTGGAAGTCCAGTGGTGAAGCCAAAGACCCTCCCAAAGCCTAGCACAGCCTCCTGCCCATGGTGGAGGTGTCTGGTGTTCTGATGGACGGCACGTACCTCCCTGGAGAACCCACTCCACAGGATTTTCTCCTCGTTGATGAACAGTCTTTCTCCCTTCTTTGCGTAGACGTTGTAATACCCGACTTCCTTAAACACGATGGAGCCGTCCTCTGGGGAGAGGTGCCAGTTGATGATGGAATAGTTCCCCACCAGGTCACCACACTCATCAAAAGTCACCTGCTCCCCCATATTGTTGGTAAAATTTAGGTGCCGTAGGTGCTTCAGGACCTAAAGAGGAACAGAGATGAATGAGTAAAAGCCACAGGGCTGCCACATATAACCAGTTACGTAAGTTGTGCACTGCACAAGGACAGTAAACTATCTTGTTCCAACCCAGTGGGAGGAAGGGGACGTGAGGAAGAGGCGCCTCTAATTTACACCAAGGTACTTGCATGTAGCCCTGGTAAGCCATGGGCTTTACTTACTGCTCAAATGGTAAGTGGGGTAGGAAACACTGTCTTGAAAACGGGAAAGTGAAAGAGGATACATCTCACCTGGCCACTGGCCAGGTAAAAGCTGCAGGTGCACCTTCACCTTGTGGCGTCTCAGGACGGGCAGGGCTTGTAAGCCAGAACCCATTCCTGGGTCTTCTGAGACGGGCACGGGGGTGAGGAGAGGAGGGATGGCTAAGTGCTCTGCCTCTCCCCACCTTCTTTCCCTGCCGTTCTGTTTTTGTGGAAGTGCCTCGCTGCTAAAAATCACAAAGGGGGATGGAAAGAAGAAAGAAATGAGGCTGTGGGTGGAGGCCTGGCCATCACTGTTGTCAGAGTCATGGCGAATCCTTGAATTTTTACAGGTTTTACAGGTCACAAAGCCTTTGCGTGCACACGCACCAATCATAATAATTACTAACATATACTAGTCATTTAAAAATTTTAGATACTAGTCATTTTCACTAACTTTGAGAAATGATCCTAAGTATTCTGTATTCATTATCTAATCTAACCCTCACAGCAAATAGTACGATTACCCTCATTTTATTGATGGGGAAACTGAGGCAGAGAAAACCAGTATCTTGTTCAGGGTCACAGCCTGTGCTCTTAACTGTTACACTCTATTGCAGCATTGCTGGGCTCCTGGCTCTGCTTCCTGCTGTGGCCCTGATGCTGGCCAAGAGGAGGCAGCAGGCACTCAGCAGCTCATGGGGGACCTGCCCTGTGCCACTGAGGCACCAAGTGAGAGTAAGACAGGGGCACTCACTTCCACTGCACCTCACGAGTCTTTGTCACTCTCGTGCTCTGAGCCCATCTCCTCACCTGTGTAATGAGAGGGCTGGGCCAGAGAGGCTGCAGGGTCTCTGCAAGGTCTAGTCTGGACGTCTCTTTGTTCTGTGGTTTGGTGGTCCCAGGAGTATATTTAGAGGCTCCTCTCTCTTTTATCATTTTTTTTTTTTTGAGACAGAGTCTCGCTCTGTCACCCCAGCTAGAGTGCATTATAGCTCACTGTGGCCTCAAACTCCTGGGCTTGAGGATCCTCCTGACTTAGCCTCCTGAGTAGGTGGGACTACAGGTGTGTGCCACAATGCCCCTCTAATTTTTCTATTTTTTGTAGAGACGGGGTCATGCTCTTGCTCAGGCTGGTCTTGAAATCCAGATCTCAAGCGATTCTTCTGCCTCGGCCTCCCATAGTGCTAGGATTACAGGCATAAGCCACTGCACCCCACCTCTTTTATCATTTTTAAAGTACCGAAACAACAACATCTAATCCGACAATGGGGCAAATTCTGGGCCGAGTCCGTTCAGTGAATGGCCTTCCTAGGCCTTTCTGAGACCCAGCCCAGCACTCGTTATCCACATTAATCCGATGTGTGTGACAGACTGACCTAGCCGGCACCCCGGGAGCACCTCTCATGTTCCCCTCCACTCCAGAGGTGATACTGCTTCTTCACAATTTATATCCATATCGACAATTTAAATAAACACTTATTTGTGGTAAGAAAGATTAAATAGAGAAAAGGAGTCACCTGAGTTTGCTCATAAGAAATTCTAAGTTGTGTTTGGGGGCAGAGTCAGAGCATGTGTGCTCACAGGCACACCACCCTGGGTGTGTCACCTGACCTCCTCCCTGTCGCCCTGGCAGGCCTGACTTTTGTCCCAGGCCTATGGGACGAGGGGACCTCTCCCTCCCTACTACCTGGTTCTGCAACCAGTGCTGCTGAGCCATCCTAAAAAAGATGGAGAATGAATCCTACTAAGGATTTGTGCTACCCATGTTCTCTCAAGCCTTCCCGCCTTCCCCAATGGTCATCAGTCTTATTTTTGCCTTCACTTTCGCTGAGTACTTAAAAGCAGTCTGTGGAGAGGAGGTGACTCAGACGTGCTCCTGTCTTTTACCTCCACCTCCTCTTCCTTTCCCTCCTTGTTCTTGGGATGACCTGAGCTCCTGCTACCCAGAGTGGTGTATGTCCTTTCGTCTCTACTCCCACACATCCCTGTCCTGACACCCCCCTCTTCCTTCCCTCAGAGGAACACGCGGCCCCTCTTCTCTTTAATGCTGCTCCTTCCTGCAGCACTTGGAGCCTTATTCCTTCCACCCACCCTGGGACCTTTCTGACGTGGCCACGCCACCCTCCTTGACGCCATAGTTGTGCCCCTCCCACTTCCTGCTGGGGATCTACCATGGCTCAGATGAAACAGGCTTCAAACCTCTCTAGGTAGCTTCCAAAGCCCTTCATACTTTGGTTTCATGTACTGACCATGATTTGTCAGTACAAAGTTTTATTCTAATCATACAGTCCCCAGTCTCCTTTCCATATTCGATGCTAACTCTATCTTTGCTCTAACATGTATAAAAGGAGTTGAGAAGAGTGGGGAGGCAGGAAATTACCTCTTATTTGTACTTCCTATGTGCTAGGTAGGCACTGTTCTAATACCTGACACATGCTACCTCATGTAATCCTCACGACAAGTCTATGGATAAGAACTAATATTGTCTTCACTTTATAGATGATGAAACTGAGGCATAGAGAGGTCAAGAAACTTGCAAAGTCACATGACTAGTGAGTGCTGGAGCTGGGAGTTAAACATGGTCTTTCTGCTACACCATCCTGCCTCAAATATAAATTGCTTAGAGTGTTCATATTTGTCAGCAGTCAGTAATATTTCCTCATCAAGTATATTTTTAAAAGCATCACTCTTATTTGAAGAATACTTTAAAATGCATATATAGCAGTAACGAGTAGTTAGCATAGAGTAGTTAGCATAAATTTCCTTCTTCCTATTCAGGTTTCGATTCCTCAACAAGTTGCTTCTCTCCTTTTCCCTTTCCCCTAGTTTTCTGCAGTGGCATCTCTCTAGCACCAGAGCAGATGCAGGGAGGGAAGCTGGACAAGATCCTTTCTAACTAGATGATCATCTTTCACACTGGTCAGACTGGACAATGACTGAAAGATCATTCCTGGCTGCAAGTCTTCTGCATTGCTGTTCGCATGGGCTGGAGATTTCCACCATAATCCTAACAAAATTAGATTTTTATACTATTGGAATCAATCAACCAGAAAATATTTATAGAATATCCACTGTGTGTTGTGCACTGGGCTACAGAAATACCAGGCAGGATCATTCAGACCTCGTGGAGTTTACATCTGGATTTAGGGGTGAAATATAAGACATAAAAATATTCAGTGAAATAAAGTGCAAGATAAAATATAGTGAAGGGCTAATTTATGGAGTATTAACTCTAAGTACAGAGAAACTCAGAGGAAATAGAGATGAAAAGGGTCAAAATGGTCAATGCAGACTTGAAGCATGATAGAGATTTGGCCTGGCAAAGACAGAGGGAAGCAGGTGTTAAAAACAGTGAGAACAGCATGGGCAAAGAATAAACAGGAATAAACACAGTGTGTGATGGGGGCAGCAAAGAGACCAATTTCTCAAAAATTGTGTATGTGATAGAGAAGAAGGGGAAATGCAGTAGATAAGTAAAGAGGAGCCAAGGCAAAGAGAGGCTAGATTTGATAGCAAAATGGTACAGATCAGGAATGAAAAGTGTTGATAGGAACGTAGAGTCCTCCATATACTGCTGGTGGGGATGTGAAATGGTACAGTCACTTGGGAAACAAGTCTGACAGTTCTAAAAGTTAAACATGGAGTTCCCATTTGACCCAACAATTCCACTCATGTATATAATATACTCAAGAGAAAGGAAAATGTATGTCCACACAAAAAACTTGTACACAAATGTTCACGGCAACATTATTCATAATAAGCCAAAGTGGAAACAACCCACATGTTCATCAATTGGGTAAATAGATGAATAAAATGTGGTATACCCATACAATGGAATACTATTTGGCCATAAAGAGGAGTGAAATACTGATACATGCTACAACATGGCTGAACCTTGAAAATATTATGCTAAGTGGAAGAAGCCAGTCACAAAAGTCCATATATTTTATAATTCAATTTATATGAAATGTCCAAATATAGAGAGGCAGAAAGTAGGTTATTGGTTGTCCAGGGATGAGGGGCTGGGAGGCCTAGGGAGTGACAGTTAAAGGGTATGGGTTTCTTTCTGATGTGGTGAAAATGTTCTAAAATTATTGTAGTTATGGTTGCAAAACTGTAACTATACTAAAATCCACTTTAGTATATTTAAAGTGAATTGCACACTTTAAATGAGTGAATTGTATGGTATGTGAATTATATCTCAATAAAGCTGTTACAAAAGAAGAAGGTATAGAAAGGGGTTAAAAAATCTGATTATGACTTCGCTGGTAGAGCTGACATTCTGCAGCAGGCAGGGACCTTGATAACAAGGGAATCTCTAGGATACCTGGTGCAGAGAGTTGACTAATGAGACATGGCAAATCCAGCTTCAGATGCGGCAGGGAGATAAAGGATGAGCGGAAGGGAAGAGGTAGCGATGCAAACATCTTATCCAGAAAAGGAAGCCTCTTGGAATCTTTGTGGCTAGAAATTTTATACCCACACTTTATTAGGCCAAATCTCTCTAAAGAAGGTACCGTTTTATTTCTTTATGTATCCCCAGTGGTTTGTAGAGAGCCTGGATTTCAGTGGCTACACATGCTATGTCTGTTGACTGCTTGGTTAATGGAATAGATGTTAAAATTGTTGGTGTCCAGCACTACCAGGTGGACAGGTGGTTCCCATGTAAGGTTTTTATTAGTCTGAGGATAAATGAGAAAAATAAGGTCAACATGGTCTATGAATTAGTTGAAAGAACAAGTAGACAAAAAAATTAATAAAGACAAAAAAGACTTGGACAACACGATCAACCAACTTGACCTAATTGACATTTCTACAACACTCATCCCAACAACAGAATATACATTCTTTTCAAGAGCACACAGAATATTTACCAAGATAAACCATATTCTGGATCATAAAGCAAGTTTCAATAAGTTTAAAAATATTCAAATCAAACAAAGTATGTTCTTCGACTCCTATGGAACCAAACTAAACATCTATAACAGAAAGATGTTTGGAAAAATCAGAAACTTGGAAACCAAATAACACACTTCCAAGCCTAAGAGTCAAAGAAGAAATAAAAAGGAAAGTTACAAGGTATTTTGAACTATGCCTGAATCCATGTACTCTTTTACTGTCAACTACTGTCCTTGCTCGGTATTTACCTTTGTTCCATTCTCTTCCTTTATTTATTTGTTTATGCAACAAATATTTATTGAGCAACCACTATGGGCCAAGTAGACACTGTTTTAGGAACAAGAAATACAATAATATTCCAGATGGACAAAGAGACGTTTAATATACTCCAGCTTGGTCAGTTGTGTTCATGCTCAATTATTTGCACACTACACTTTCTCTTTGTGTAAGGACCAGTCTGTCAGGATAATTGGTTTCCTTTGGTGAACACCCAGGGTTCAAGGGTGTGGACCGGTGTCTTCACTAGGAAACCATCAGCTGACCTGGCAGCCTCTTAGGAGCTATAAGGCATGTGCCCAGAGGGACAAACTGGCCACATGGTTCCTTTGCAGTTACGTTGGCTTCATCAGGGAACAGATCACCTGGAGCCAATGTAGGCTTTCTTATTGGCTAGATATATGACTTTGGGAAAATCGTTTTAGGCTCTCTGGGTCTTACTTTCCTTACCTACAAAAGAATAATACTCAGGATTAATATTTACTGAACACATTATGTATAGGCACAGAATGCTATCCTAAGAACTCTATACACAAACGTTATCCTTATAAAAACTTATAAGGTAAGTTTTATTATCTCCATTTTTTCATGTGAGGAAAGTGAGGCACAGGGACATTAAGTGACTTTCCAAGGTCATTGAGCAATTAGGTGGCAACTGAAATTTAAACCAACTCATTCTGGCTTGAGAGTCCAAACTCTTAACCATTATACTAACTTCTTACTCACATGCAGGTGTCGGATTAGACAATCTATTAGGTTATCTATCTCCAGTTACAGCAGGTTAACTAGTGGAAAATTTAGGCAGAGAAGACGGACATATTTTAACAACGGGATGGTGGAGACACGTGTAATGATTGTGGCAACACATGAGGCCGTAATGGGAAATGTGGTCTAAACTGAGTGACATTGTGATCTCCACGTGTGGCCTGTACTTTCACACCCCGGGCACTTTCCATTATTTTTTATTTTTAATCTACTTTATTGAGGTATAATTTACATAGATAAAGTGAGCTCATTGTAAGTGTATAGTTCTGAGTTTTGACAAATGTATAGGCCCATGTAACTACCACTGCCTCCGCCCCTGAAAGGTTCCTTGCTGCCCCTCCCAAGTCACTCCCCGCTCTGCTCATAGCCTTCGGCCACCATTGATCTGCTTTCTGCCACTAAAGACAGAATATCACATACATGGAATCTTATTGTATGTACTCTTTGTTTTCAGTCTGTATTCTTTCATTCAGCATGATGTTTCTGTGATTTATCTGTGTTGTTGCATGTATTTGCCTTTGCATTTGACATTTCCTCCAAGGAACAGATCCTTCTCCATATCCACAAATCCTAACTATCCTCCAAAGCCCATCTCAAATGATATCCTTTATTTTTTCCATACTTCAAATCCTTCCCTGAGGAGTACTGTAGTGCTCTATCCTCACAGCAGGTATGTAAATAAAATAACATGAATATGGAATATTTTTTACTCCAAATTTGTACTTTATCCTTTTTTAAGCAATTATTTGTTTACTAAGTCATATCTCTAAATATTCTCCTTAAACATCTTTGATATTGCTTTTGGCATGTTGACTTGCAAGTTCTGCAGTTGAACATTTTATTTTCTGCAAAATTCCTTCTTGCCTTTAATTCACATAATAAGGAAGATGGAGATGGAAAACCATTTCACCCTTAAGAGCAATCAATGATAGGGAATCTTTTTTTTTTTTTTTTGGAGATAGGGTCTTGCTCTGCTGCCCAGACTGGAGTACAGTGGCTCAATCACATCTCACTGCAAACTTGAATGCCTAGGCTCAGGTGATCCTCCTGTCTCAGCCTCCCCAATAGCTGGGACTACAGGCATGTGCCACAACACCTGGCTATTTTTTTTATATTAATATTTTGTAGAGAGGATGTCTCACCATGTGGCCAGGCTGGTCTTGAACTCCTGGCCTCAAGTGCTCCTCCTGCCTTGGCCCCTGTTAAGTGCTAGGATTACAGGCATGAGCCATCATACACAGCCTGGCTAGGAATCTTTAAGTTGATAATGACTGACCCACAAAAAAGCAATGTTGACGTAAGTTAAAAAATAATTTAGATATTTCCCCCAAAGAGAACACTCTTCTGTTTTTAGAATTTTAAAAGAAGGAACTGATAGTTCCCTTAAAAAAGAAAATATAAAATTTTACTTGAGATTATAATTCAATATAACATGCTTCCAAATTATTTTATTTGGGGAGTAATATGAGGAAAGAGAAAGAATAAATGAAGGGGAAGAGAAACAAGAAAAATCTAGTAGAAAGACCAAAACATAGAAAATAACATACAGACACAAAGAGACTAATAGGCTCACAAAGAAAACTAAACACCGAAAAAGAGCTAAAGGAGGGGCAAATACGTAGGACATGCACACATTTAGAAGGTCAAATATTCTTTTATGCAATAATATTCCCATCCTGTGGCCTTTTAGGGTGTTTCCCCTAAAGGATTTTCAAGTCAAACTGTTGCTCATTATAAGCATAAATGGGAATCACCTCTTGCCACACTCTAAGCGTCAACTGAATTAAGCCAAAGACTAGAAATGTCCCACTGTGGTCAGGGCCTTCCAGCTCTCACACAGACAATGAGGGAGAGTTCGTATAGATAATGAGCGTCTTGCTTCTTGCCCACTTCCTGTGCTAAGAGTGTAAGGACAGTCCAGGCCCTATTCCCTTCTCTAGCCTTAGCCATTTATCATCTACCTTCCATCTTCTCTGTCTCTCACCCTAATTTATCTTTCTCTTCCCCAATTCCTAAGAGTACCAGCAGTTCCTGGAAAGGTCAGCTCCATGTGACTTCTGTCATCAGCACAGTTCTGTCACCATGCATGCCTGTTTTCTGACTAGTGAGTGGTTGGTGTGAGGGGGAGGGAAGCAGGAAGCCTGCCTTGTGTACAGTCATCCTGAGGGAAGAAGGAAGGTGGTTCCGTGCCTACTTGCGTGGTGTTCCGTTCAAACTCGATGGTGGGCACGTGACCCAAGCTTGTCCAGTCAGAGCCTAGAATACCTTGGCCATGGTGATTGATCCAGGAATGGGTTGTTGGGTCAAACAGTTCCCTGCAAAGGACTCTAGGTAGTGTCAAAGCAACTCATTCGCTCATTCATTCTACAAATATTCTGGTGTTAGGCATTCTGGACTCATTCTGAACAATATAGGCATGGTTCCTGCTCTTAGGAAGCTTGGAGTACAGCAGAGGACTAAAGTGAAGAGAGAGCTGAGGAGGGGTGTGAGGAGGGCTTGGGGTCTCCGTGGAGGTCAGGAGGCAACTGCGGGTTATGTGCTCATAAATTACCTATTAGGGCTACTTTTAAGGCATATGAGTTAATTGATATATTTTCTGGGGAAAAAAGATCCACAGAAGAAAAAAATTGTGACTGACCTTTATTTAACCAGAAGTTTAACTAATAAGAATCTATTTCAGTCAGTTAAGGACCTATGGAAATTTAAACAGCAAAAATGAGGAAGAAAGAATGATTAGAAAATGAACGTTTGTGGAAGTACGATTTGAAAAGACTTCCAGGAGAAAGTGAATTTTGAAAAAGATTTAAAAATTGTTGGTAGACAGTGATAGTGAAGCCAAAAACTGATGGCCCTTCTGCTGTGGGATGTGGGCTAAGCAAAGATGCTGTGCCAAGAACTAACAAGTGATTTGTGGGAGGTGTCAGACAGGTGGGCGTACAGGAAAGGACAGAGAAAAGGCAGGCGTGGAGTTCCAGGCTGAGATACTTGGATTAGACTGTACAGGGACAGGTTTCCATATAGGTGGAATGACAGAGAATAACTGCTGGTTCATCTCTTGAAAGAGACATGGCAAAGACCTTAAATTCTGGAATGCCCTCCCAACGGCTTGGATTCCTAAGGCCCAGAGGAGACCTATAGCAAGCAGGCAGGACGTTTTGGCCAACGTTTGCACACTCTTCCTCCCTAGAGTCTGATCCCATTTTCCTAAGGTGCCCTCTCCCGCATGAATTGCGTCAGGAGGACTCATCTGTACCTGGACTAGGGACAGGTGAGCTCTCTGTGTAGTGGGCATTTTAAATTTTTGGCTGCTTTGCTTCTATTTCCTTCTCCTTTTGGGAATAGCATCCTGATTTCCCATGGGGATATATACTCTCTCCTTACTCTCGGTCTGTGTAGCTTGGGTGGACTCCTAGCATCAGGGATGGATCCGTGACTTAGGACTGGTCAATACATATGATTTCTGGGACTTTTACAGGAAATTCTGGGAAGTAAGGAGATCCCAGAAGCAAGGATTTTTTTGAGCTTGATGCTACTGCAGAAGATGAAAACCACTAACCCTGGGGCATAAAGAACAAAGAGATAAGAGATGAACGTATTTAGTTGTACCCGGAATGCGTCTGAGATTTTCAGTAAAACGAACCACTAAATTTCCTTTTTTGTTGTTTATGCCAGTTTGGTTTGGGTTTTCTATTATACAACTAAAAGTCCCAATCATGACTATAGCCTAACGCGTGCACAGCTTTCTTCTCATAGGCCCAAGCTCTGGTCCTGACCATCTGGATCTTACTTCCATGTATGGGAGAAAAGTCATTAAAGAGTAGAACTGCCAAGTTTCCCACTGAAAGCCTCTTTTCCCTTCAGCCCCACCCTGGTCTTGTAGGCTTTTCAAGAGCTGGGGTCCTCTTTGCAGGGGACATGGAAGGGAAGAGAGGAAAAACAACAGTGTTTACCACGTAAAGATCGTCCCTTTATTCCTCCTACTTAAAACCCCACACCTTAGCATCATGGCTTCTGAAGTCTTTGAAGTCTTTGACCCTCATTTGAGAGCTCGTCTACCTTTGCAGGGTGGAGGTTCAGTGTGAGGAAGGAAGCTGTGAGCACTCATAGAGGTTAGAAATTTTAGCCAACAATGATGGTTGAGTGAGATTTTCCCATACCAGAAGGGCTGAGAACTTGCAGGTCCTGACTCACTCTCCCGGCCTAAACAATCACTCCTTCCCTCTCATGGGAATCTCTGCAATGACTGACAAAAGTTGTACACTCTTTGCCTCTTAGTGTCTTTCCTAAAGGGTCTGTGGTGGTTGGGTTCTGTATACAAAGCTGTTCTAGGTATCATTTTTTGCCTAATTAATTAGTTAGATGTGAACCGAAATCCTACTATAATGATCGCACATCTGTTTATAGCTTGAAAGTTTATAAATTGCTTTCACATGGGTCATCTCATTTCATTGTCAAAAGAACATTGGGGTGGAAAGTAGACTAGACATTAGGTCCATCTTACAGATGAAGACACTGCGACTTAGAACAGTGGCTTGCCTAAGATCACACAGCTAGGAAACGCGGGAGTTGAAAGGCTGGGTTATTCAATTCAAATTCAGGGATTTCCCTCCCACTATCATGTACTATCTCTGACAGGTCAGTTTGGAACTGGGGAAAATATAAAAGGCGTGTAAAATATGGTCTGATTGAAAAATAAGGCACATGTGCAAGATATATGAACAGCTTCGTAGGATGAGTCTACAAATGAAAAGGAGTATGATGTCTCTCCTGTGTGTAATTAAAAAATACGAAACAAGACTATACTATAAAATGAGTGTAGAAACTCCACTAAAGTTCCGATTTTTTTCTATGATGACAACTTTAGTGCTTCTTTTTGAACCATTCAATATCAAACCCTTTTAAGAAGAGCATTTTTCTGTGCCTTTGATTTGCTTGTGTCCTAAGCTTGTGCTTAGTTGGCCTGCTGGGTGGCTCAGCACAGGCTGTGAGTAATGTAATGGCAAAGTGGTGGCTGAACACCAGAACGCTGGTTTTATGCCCCTTGGTGTATGGAATGTAATAGGCCCCCAATAAATACTTGTTACTCACAGGGCAACAATGTCTTTAATTTAGATGTTAGAAAAATACCCAGTTCTACCATATTTGAAAACTTTTAGGGACCATACTTTGGGTATTCTGAACCACTGGTAAAGAACAGTTGAGTCAAGGCTTTAAATAGATAATCAAATCAAATTACTAAATTTTGCAGAAGTCAGTTGCTCATGATGTTTAAAAAGGCAATTTGAATCCAAAGTTCTATTTAGTGGCCTCATTTAGATATTGCCCTTTTCAAGTAACCACTATTTTTCTTGCCTTGATCAGCCCAATTCTGCTTTATTATACAGCAAACTGCTATCCACATGAAGGATGTACCTGCCAAGCCTCAACCTTCTTGATGTCTGCACAGGAACCATTGGTGAAGAGCCCTCTCCCGGGGAGGCAGGTATATATATCTTGCAAGGCGTGAGCAATGGAGTAGACTGCTAAGTACACGTTGTAGGATATCCGTAAATGTGTGTAATCCATGTAAGGAGTCTCGACACTGCTGATGTTCTCATCCCCTGTACAGAGAGGTCGGAAGGCAGTGGAGCTGTTGCTGAACCTGCCACCACTGTCTTCGTGACCTCTCAGGAAGGTGTCTGTAGGTAAAGGTCCTTTAACACCTTCTTGGAGGTGGCAGTTAAAGGTTTCTTCCCAAAACTCCTTGGCAAAACCGTTGTGGGTGGACTTCTTGGGATGGACTTTCTTTAGGAATTCCCGGAACCCTGGGATCTGCCCGGCCTTCAGAGCAAATCCAATGGTGCCTCCAACCACATGGAAGTACTCGGGCATGGCGATCAAGGAGGAGCTGGCCCAGGCCTCGCTGGCCAGCCAGATCCTGCCCGTGATGTTGCGCCGGACTATCTCCTTGATGAGGGGCTCAAGGTCTGGGCCGCTGGAGAAAACAACAATGACTTTGGCGGTGGAATTCTGGATCACCTCTACAACCTGCTGGATCTCTTCCTCATCAGAGTACTGGGAGATGAGCTCGCTGAAGTCAATGCAGATGTCCCTCTCCTCGGCTTCCTCTCGGAACTTCTCAATCCCTGGCCGTCCATAGTCATCATCAGCCGCGATTGTGCCCACCCAGTTCCAGCGGAAATACTCAATGATGTCTGCCATAGCAGTGGCCTGGTGTTCATCATTGGGGATGGTACGGAGGAAGGACTTGAACTGATTCTTGTTGCTGAGGAGTCTGCTGGAGGAGGCGTAGCTGACCTGGGAAGAACCAGGGACACAGAACGAATGAGTGAGTGAGTGAGGTGCAGTTACCTTCCAGTGTGCCCAAGCACCTGTCAGTCTGTGAGGGAGCACCTTAAATCCCAATGGGTGATTCTTCACAATGCTACCTTCAAAACTGGCCATAAAAGCAACCCAACAAGAGAGGGATGTACTTATCCTTTCAAGAAGTGTCCTTGTGCGCCGTTTCATGTCTCTTCTAACCTCCCCTGTGCTGCCTCATTGGTTATAATTATCCATGCGCACATCTTTGGTCCGTTGGGCCTGATTTCTGATCTGAACAGTTTGATTTCCCTTTACTGTGATGAACACTTTGTCCATAACCCACCTCTGGAAGCAGTCAGGTTCCCTACAGATTATAAACTTAAGGTTATTTGGAGGAGTCCCAGGGAGTTCCTTTTCCTATTCTGCCTAATTTCCCTCTTCCCATCTTCCCTCTCCTACTCTCCTCCACGCCCAGTACTGTAGATAAAAGTAAGCGCAAAACCTCAATTCAGTCATTTTTGAGAATGGTTTATCTTTTAGGTTCATTTAGCCATTTAGGCTCATTAGGCTCAATTCCCCTGCACCACAATAACAATGATGTATATCCTTAAATATCGTCAGAAAAACAACCTTTCCACTCCTGACTTTTCGGTGGTTCAACCACCATCCAGAGTCTTTTCCTTTTACTTTTTTTCTTTTTAAGAGAGTTCTCTTAAGGAATTCTTTCTGAATTCCTGGCCTCATTCGATCCTCTCACGTTAGCCTCCCAAGTAGCTGGCACTACAGGAGTGAGCCACTGCACCTGGCTCTGAGCCCTTTCTTTTGTGCAGTTGCAGGTGAAGCCTGAGCCCATTTGACAGGCTTTTGATGTGGGTCTCCAAAACCTTAGAGGGGCTGAAAAAGAACCCTGGAGAAACTACCTTGATATGTTCCCACTCTCTAAGACATAGCCACTTCTGTATCTGAGCATGGATGTGGACCACCAGAAGAAAGCCTTGCCTTTGATGTTAAGAGATCACTGCCTGAAGAAGTAGCCAAATACCATGTGCAGCATTTGCCAGCGTAGAGCTTTCCAACTTTTCCCCCACATTTGGAAACACAGAAGATGGGGTCAATGGAGGAGGCTGATGAAACGTGGTGGGGAATGCTCTGACCACCAGGCCCACCTCACCACCCCAGACCTTGAGGGGATCAGTATCTTTGGGCAGGCTTTGGACCATTTGCTATCTTTTGTGTGTCCCTGTGGCTTACCAGTTAGGAAGTTCCAAGTTACTGGACCATTTCTTCTAATAAACAAAACATTTTGTACTTAGTAGAAGTACACTTAACAGAATCCTATTAAGTACAATTAATAGAAATCCATTAAGTACACTTAATACAATCTAGGAAATGAAGTAATGTTTAATATCTCTTGTTCTCTAGTTCTCTGGAGAGATTTTAACTTAAGAAAATAAGCTGAAGAAATTTGGGGAAATGCCTTTTAAATATTTCTCACCATTTGAACAATTAGTTTTCTATGTTCAATATTTTTAAATGAAGTTTTCCAATATGTTCCTTCTTGTTAACGAGTAGTTCCTACATTAAAAACATAAAAGGCACGGGTCTGTGAAAAAACCAAGCCAACTTTGCTGAAGGACAAGTGTGATTTTTCTGACAAAAGCTTTGATTTTAGAAGCAATAATATGAAATTGACGATTTTTTTCTTTTATCGAAATAAGCCACTCTTGCACTACCATGGAAGTTTGCAGGCTCAAACAATAGGCTTTAAATCAGGTTTTTGCAAATACAAATCCTACCATTTTGTAAATCCATCTGTTATTGCTTGCTGCTTGATTATCTTTTGAAAAATGGGCCAAAAAGGGATTTAAAGGGATAAAAATTAGAAATAAAAATATCCCTCATGGATATGTTCTTAAGGAATGTATTTCTAATATTTTTCCATTTTTTAAAAAGCAAACTATAAAGTGAGGTAAATACCACTTTGCATCCCCCTCCACGTCAAAAAAAAACCCTTAAAAACACACAAAACTTCTTTATATCGTAAGAGGGGAGAATCTCACGTATGATTCAGAAAACTGTGCTAACCACAATTTGTTCTAGCTGATCTGCTTGTTCCTTCCACTTGGTGGCGTGGCTGATGTAAGAAATAGCACTGGGTCCCTGACCTAACCCTGCGGAGGCAGTGATTCCCAACCCTGCTGCACATCAGAACTGCCTCGCAAGCAAGCGTTCTAAGCTCCTGAAGCCCAGGCTGCATCTCAGCTCAATTAAACCTCCATCTTTGAGGGGTGGTGGGACCCAGGTATCAGTATTCTTAAAGCTCCCCAGATGATTCTAACATGCAGCCCTGGCAGAGAACCACTGCCATAGATAAACTTATATTGGTTTGATCGATGATCATTATGGTCTTCTCAGCACTTTTATAATTAAAATTCAACTTAACCTTATCTTTCATCCAAACCACAAAGCATTAAAACCTTCCTTTTCATATTGTTTCTCTACTTGATGGTAATTCCATCTTATGCCTGTTGGCCGTGGGGTAACAACAACTTACGCTAACTGTGTATCTCAAATAATACTGTGCAATATGCCACATTTAAATATGCCCAACACATTTACTGATATGGGCTTTGCCAGGTCACTGTGGCACAAAAGTTACAAAGCCAGGGCTTCCCCATGGGAAACACCTTTAATTCCCTGAAGTGAGGATTCGGTAAATGATGACAGACTTTCTGTTATCATACGTATTTAAAGGGATAATGGCTATCGCCAAGGAAATGGAGCCCTCCTAATAGAAAAGTGTAAATTTATCAAAGGTACTCTTATTAATTTTATATATTAAACATTGAAAAAATAAGTTTAAAGTGTGATTTATAATTCAATTTAAAACGTGATACAAGGTATGCATCATAATTGAGCTGATTCGCCCATTCACGGACATTTTAGGTTGTTTCCAATTTTTCACTATTATAAAATGATGTCATAAATCTATAAATATTAAACTGGAAAAGGTTTGCTATATAGTGTTAAGGGGGAAAAATCAGGTTATAAAATGGCATTAGAGTTTGCTGTCCTTTTTTCGGTGAAAAAATGCAACTTTGAATAAATGTTTATTAAAGCACTTGTTTCAGTGAACTGTTTCTGAAACAGCATTATTTGAAAACAGTAGTGTTTGAAAATGCAAAGCATCTCCCCACCTAGGCTGAGTTCCTCCAGGGTTATGAGTGCTTATTTATATACACTCCATAAATATTTGTCAAATGAAATAGAATATTCTCCACTTCTGGAATGTGCAAGACAATGAGTAGGTCCCTGTTTTGTGACAAAGCATGCTCTTTCCCTCTGATCTAAATTTTCATCCAGACAGCAGAGAAGCAGAAGCTTTAAAGGGAATGGAATTAGGGACAGATATTTTGGGTTTGAAAGATGGGATTTACATTGTATGGTCTCATTCCTTTTAGAAAAGCAGAAGAAAGGCCATTTACTGAAGGAAAGGAGTGGGAAAGAAATAACAATGTTTAAGAAAAAAAGACTAAGTTTTATGCAAGTTATGTTTAAAAGAATTTTGGAAGGCTAGTGAAGGGATTGTTGACATTGTTGACATTGGAGGTCTCAGAAATCCCAAATGGTCATGATCCGGCACACTGACTAAATAAAAGGTCTTTTGCACCAGAGGAAGGAAAATAGCAAACCACATGGACACTGGGCCTGGCACCCTCCAAGTCTGCTTGTCCTGACTCTGCTCCCAGTACCCCATCTACAAAGGCGCGGGTACCTGGGGAATGTAGAAGAGCCCCAGCAGGTTTGCCACCGCCGTGGAGATACCCGAGCCAGTTGCTCCCACCACAGCAATAGTAGAGGGGATGTGCTCTGAGCAGTTGCAGAACTCATCAAGGTTCAAAGAATCGATTTTGTTCTGGGCAACAAAACTCAGGGTGGCCTCCAAGGCCTTAGAAACGGTGTTGCAAGTGTCGAATATCCTGTATCCCAGCGTCATGTTGGGAAGCAGGGCTGGGCTGCTGTTTATCTCCTCTATGGCAAATATCATAGCTTGTAGCCAGCGAAACCCACGGAAATTATACCTGGAAGAAAGAAGAAGTGGAAGAAAATGGGAGGCTTGCTGGTCAACTACTTTAAAGTAAGAACTGGGCAAAGCTGGGTTTGAATCATGGCTGTGTCACTTTTTGGTTTTGTGCGTTCTCTTTACAAAGTCCTTTCTGTAAAATGGAGATAACCCTTGCCTCATAGCTGGGCTGTGAAGATGATGATAAGAGACAATTATGCAAAATACTCAGCATGGCGCCTCACACAGAGTCAGGGAGCAATAATAATAAAGATTGTTATTTGTAATTTATTGAATAATTTGTATCTGCCTCCTCTAGCAAAAATTCGAAGTAGCTGATGTGAGGTACTTTAATAAAATATATATATTTAAAAAGAAAGAGGACCAGGGAAAATATAAATAGATTAGACTATTACTATGTGGGTGCCTAAAAATAACCTCAGATTTGCAGAGTCACAAATTTAGACCCACGACATTGCTGGAGATCAACGGGGAAAGGGTGACGGATGAGCTAATTTTTATTCATAAACAAACAACAAATATATGAAGGCTATATATGAACAGTGGTTATTTTGGGGTATACAACTGGTTGTTTCTGGTGGTGGAATGATTACTTTAAAATTGTATGCTTTGGGCTTATTTATACTTCGTATTTTAAAACAATGAACAGGCATTGCTTTTCAAAGAAGGATATTATTTTAAATAAAAATCAAGCAAGTTAATAAGAGAAATAGGGGCAGTGACATAGTTTTCACTCCCCAGCACTTGGCTCAGAGTGAGGGCTCAATAAATTGTGCTGAATTAGTGTTTTTGCGTCCAGAGGAAAGAACATAGCAATTCGGCAGGTTCTCCCTTTACATTGTCGGTTTCATTACTTAAACTCAGTGACAGGAGGTGAGAAACATGATCTGTTATACTCCATTGTATTGTTCAGGTTCCCAAAGTTCCTGGTCTAACTTTTACTGTAACATTTTCCCTTCATTTTCTTTATGTTTCTTTCATTTATTTGTTTAATTATTTGTTTTACATCTGCAGTTATTAAGAATTATTACAGAATTTTTCTTTATGTTAAACATCTACGCTGCTAAACTGATTTTACTATCTTTCTTTAATGTAATTAAAAATATATATATAACTTTAGGGCAAGCTTCTTGCCTGATCTTAGGTCTGTATACACGTGGCACAGACACAATTCTGTCTAGTAGGGTACAACGAAGAGAGGACTTGTCCACATGGGCTATGTGACTGATATAACCAGTATTA
Organism: Avahi laniger; assembly: GCA_963575035.1. Taxonomy (NCBI): domain Eukaryota; kingdom Metazoa; phylum Chordata; class Mammalia; order Primates; family Indriidae; genus Avahi; species Avahi laniger. Next base: position 26,334 of record CAUYSK010044805.1, on the reverse strand, counting down.
GCGAAATTCTGCACTTAGTTTTTCTGCACTCCTAAAAAAGATATGAAAATGTTATCTAATTTATTAGCTCTCATTATAGCATGAACAGAAATCCAGTTTTGTTCGAACAGTCCTAGTTTTCATTTTCATTTTCCAGCTATCAGGAAGATCAAGGAAAAGTGCTGGATCACTTCTGGAAGTTGCAAGTCTCTCTGGGGAGATGGGTTGAGACGTGGAGAGTAGTCATGGTCTCTAAGGTCTAGATTCGGGGAGGTGATACACAGTCCCACTGTACTCTGCAGAAATCAGATTCTATTTGAAAGAGTTGTGCCTAGTCCTGGATGCCATATAGTCAAAGGGTCATGATGAATTAGGGAGCACTGGACGGAGGACAACCAGGACAGTGAGGGGTCTGGAAAGTATGTCATGGAGGAATTGATGAGAAAACAGAGACTATTTGGCCAGGAGAAGGAAAGATTTAATGAGACATATTAGCTGTCTTCACATTGCTGCAGAGAGAGTTGAGTGAGAGTATGGTGTATTCTGTGTTCGTGGGCTGGGGAGAGTGTGGGTCTCAGATTCCTATGAGTGAAAGACTTTCTAATGGGTGCAGCTCCAAAATGCTATGGACTGGATTATGAAGGTGCCTGGGTCATGCTAAATACTAAGGTTTCTTTCAACTCTAAATTCCTTGAAAAAGAAGTGAGGCAGGTAGCGCTCAGGTATTACTGACCACTGAGCATGCATGGCCAGTGGGGAATTTTACTACTCAGGTTTGCAGGACCTCAATTTCCTTCTAGGTACTCAGTCTTCCATTAAGCAATGCCGTTGCCAGGTAACAGTGATGACTTGGTCACCAAATGACCAGGTAAATGCTTTAACAGGCCATGGGTTTTTCTACTCAATTCTCTTGACATTTTCTGTTTGGAAAAAATTCTTTAGAAAAAAATGGGGGGGAGGCGGGGCAATAAGCTTCAGCATGATTATCAATTGCCATTTTTGAAAAGAGAGAATCAAGTCTGAATCCTTTTGGGTTTGATGCAGCTCTTCTCCAACCACTCGGAAGAGAAGACACTCTGAGATTTTTAGCTCCTTCTCTTACCTGATACATTCCACAGACTCGGGCCTCGATTTTAGATCTTGATCTTTGGCTGCTACTCCAAAATGAATAGGAAAGAGCCCGCCGAGGATAATGTCCCCTTTTTTCTGGGCCCGCTGGTCAGGCCCGTAGGCAGCAGTGTGCCAGGCAAGAGCCAGGAGGATCCCACAGCAGCTGTAAAACGCCATGAGTCTGCCTTCTCCCTGGCACGAGAGACAAGGCGGTTTGGGGGTCCTGAGAGTTGTCCTCTTTGGTGCACTTCACTCTCTGCAGTGGGGACACATGTCCTACAGCGTGGTTAAGAACAGAATGGAAGCCGTGGTGTTTGAATCTCCATTCCTGCCTTCTCCATCGCAGACTTGTAAGGTGGGTAGTCCTTGAGTCTTTGGAAGCCACATCATGTAGAGACTGTCTGTGATGCTTTCTAAAAGAAAAGAGAGACAAAAGGGATTCAGCTAAACATAAATCCCATCTTGTTATGATGATTGGAACTGAGGTGGCTCAGAATTTCCATTTAGAGGGGTTTGGGAGGAGCAGATCGACAAGGCATGGCTTAGAGCCACATTTTTATAGCACTTTATGCAAGATGCAGAAAACTTCAGTTGCCCATATTGGAGAAGAATTGTGTTCAGTTATGAAAGGCTACATTTTTTTAACTTAAAAAATATTTATTGTTGTTGTTGGGACAGATTATCTGTCTGAGAGAAGACACATTTTCAAGTGGCCATTGATAAGTTAAGGCCTCTGCTGATGTTGTTGCGGGATTTTGATCCATTCATTCTTCTGCGTGAATGGGAGATAAAATTGCTCTTGTAGCAGCAGCTCTTTGTATTATAATAATAGTAATGATGTTTTATTCAGCACATAAGTTGTTATAGAAAATACAGAATGAGTCATATTTAAGTTTAAATCTGACTGTGAACCAAAGAAAAGTGTCAGAAAAGGTCACTTATTCTTTCTTTATTATGATAGCCCTCCTTTTTTGTATGGGTCTCTGGTTCCAGTTTGTAACATGGCACTCTATAAGCTTTTTAGGAATAGTTCTTGCACAGGATTCAGAAAAATCATGGGTCAGATTATGTTTTACAAATATTAACAGCTGGATCTAGGGAAAAGGCTTTCTGCTGCAGCATGATTAGCCTAGTAGGAACTCTCTGTTCTTCTCACTCTGAATCCTATCTCACCTACCCTGTGTGTCAATCACCAGTTAGGTGGATGTCAGCTAAATATACAGCCTGTCCTGAGGTTCAGGGCCAAGCACTGAACTTTCAGCTGGACATCTTCACCCAGATGTCCCATAGGTGCTTCCAAGTTAACAGGCCTTAAATCACCTCCCTCCCAAACTTTCTTCTCCTTCACTGTTTTCTATCTAAGAAGATTATGTGCTGTCCACAAAGACACAAAATAAGGAGTCATCCTTGCCTCCTCTCGCTTCCTGTCACTGCTCTCCTCATTCAAGCCCTGTAGATTCTACTTCCTAAATCTCCCTGGAATCCATGTGCTCTTTGCCATTTCCAAGGCCATCATTATTTTTAACCTGGATTTCTGCAACTATTTCCCACCTGGCCTTCCTGCCTCCAATTCTGTCCCTTTGCAAATCTTTGGATGCCACAGAACAAGTGGTTTGGAGCACAGGCTCTGGAGTTAAATCAGGCTTTGAGTCATAGTTCCACTACTTCCTAACATGGGTTTGGACACGTCACTGAGCAAAATCTTAATAAAATAATGCATGGAGGGCCATTAGCACAGTAAAATCACAGAGAATGCTAGCTGTAATAAATACCCTTCCAGCCTCACTCTTACTAGTTTTCCCTTGAACTTCACACTCCACCTTACTGAACTTCTTTCAGTTCCTCAAGTACACCAGGCTTTTTCCATGCCCAGACCTTGCACATGCCGTTCCCCCTTCTTGGTCCCTCTGGACTAAACTAGGCCTGGAAAACATCAACTTATCTTTCATCTTTCAGATGTCCATCATTGTGAGGGTGTGACTTGCTGAGGTGTAGGCTTTTGTGTCAACAAAGAAAAGAGCTCCTTCTGGGCAGACACAGCCTCTGTTGAGGTGCGCAGCTTGACTGGAGCACGGGTTGGACTTCAGCTCATGCTAAGCCCTCAGTTGTGCAGCGAGCAACTTACAAGACTCTTTAAGGAGGCCTTCCCTGAACCTTCCAGCTAGGAAGTTCCACCTATAAGAACACAGTGTCTTACATCTTGGATCTTAGAGCTTCCATCTTGGAAGAGTCATCACACTTTATTATAGTTACCTGCATGAATGTCTGATCCCACAGCCCAAGCTCTTAACCATTGCCATATGCTGCCTCTTGCCCCGTACGAATCCCACCTCCTCCTCCAGCAGCCGCCCTAGCAGAGGGCATTGGCCCCTTATGGAAGGAGCACCCAGCAGACACAGCTTTATGGAGTTGCCTCCAGTAATGTCTGAGTATCTATGACCATTCCTGTTTTCTGCCTCCAGTCCTGCTTTTAGATTTTTGGCTTCATTCCTTGGACCTTGGTCATATTTTCATTCATACATTTAACAGGTATATGTGCTGAGGCCTAGGAATATAAAGGTGACAAACACATGCATGTTTCCATCCTCAGGAGCTCCCCGTCCAGTGGGCAGGCATGTAGAGTATCAGAACTTACAACACTCAGAAGTGGGAAAAAAAAAAGTATCTTTGTTTTCTCTGACTAAATTAAACTTTGCCCTCCAGCACTTAGTACAGTGCCTGAAATAGTAAATGCTGAATAAATGTTTGTTGAATGAATTGCATAAAAAAGAAAGTAATTTGGAAAGAGACAGAAATTAGCATTTATTCACCCAGGAATTGTGCCAGGCCCTTTAAACATCCAATGTATTTTAAACTTTACAACAATTTTATAAAGAGTAATACCAACTCCACTTTCTAGGTAGGGAAATAGATTCTCTGTACATTAAGCTTACTCAAGTGAGAAATTCTGGCACTTGACTTAAGAATGCCCAAAGAATTCAGAATTTTAAGGAGTCCCATGTACTGAATTAGGTAGGAGAGGGAACATTATAACTCACTAGGTTAAGTCATTAGGACCCGTTAAATTTTTCCTGTGAAAGATTAACTACTTGGATAAGTTTATTAACTTCATTAGTCTGTTCAACAGAAAATTCATGGCAAGAAGTAATAGAGGAAGGAGAGATTTGGGGTCAATTTGCAGTACTTAACTCCGCAGTGCAAAGTAGTCTCCAAACCACCCTTTTTAGTCCAATTACCAGGGTCTAATTTGCTTTCAATACAGAGAGTCATTTCAGATCCTCCATCTCCCTTTTCTCCAACATCCCCTGGTCCTGTGATTCTGCCATTGTGCTCCACTCTGCCTTCCTTCACGTTCCTGTGGCCTGTCCCGTGTATGGGCTCCCATTGCCTCCCACCTTCCCTGTTGCAAAAGCTTTCTTTCCTCTCTACCTCACTCCTCCCATGCCCTAGACATCGACAGCAGGGCAACACGAGTGTGATCCTAGCACAGTGGCTTAACAACTGCAGTTCATCACTGTGACTTCAGCTTGCAGCTGTTATAATACAAATGTTCTTGAATAATCACGACCAACATGTCAGTGTTCGTATCTGTGGTAGAGACTTTCGTTGTCTCCCTTGTATCCTTTTATGCTACAGTAAAATCGTTTTTAGCTGGACAAGTGGCTGTCCAAAATAAAGACTATTCTCCCCATCTTCCCTGATGCTTACGTGTGGTTGTATGACTAAATTCTGGCCAATGGGATATAAGCTGACGAGTCCCGTGACAGCTTCCAGGAGCCTTGCTTAAGAAGAGTTGGTATTTGCTGTTGGTCCCTCATCCCCTCCCTCCATTCTGCTGCGTGGAGGGGGATGAGACAGCTGGAGCCCATCCTGACCATGACCCACATCCTAGGGAATGACAGTTTCATGAGCTAAAAGTTCCATGGAACAGAACCTCGCTATTGGACTATTCCGGGACTTTAACATAAAAGGGAAAGAAACTTCTGACTGGTTTGAGCCACTGTTGTTACACACATATTTTTTATTACCGAAGCTGTCTCTAACAGCATCAATCTAAGAGTCACAAATAAACTCATTTGTTCTTCTTAATATAAGCTAAGTGGAATACCATTTAAATCATATATAATCATGTTTGCCCTCCTGTGAAAAAGTATTACAAAAAAAGATGAAGCTAATATTTGTTCTTTCTCTCAATGGCAGATACATCTGGGAAGAAGAAATGACCCATAGGCCAGCTGGTTTGTGTTTAGAAGGCCCTCGACATCATGAGGAGTGTTTCAGCTCTGGCAGATGAGTGCTCATTAAGTTCTTCAGCCAAGAAGTGTGGAATGATGGGAGATGAGGGCAGACTGATCTTTGGGTTCCATGGGTTCATGAGCTTATAAATTCGTGCAATTATTTATTCATTCAAAAACATTCATTGAGCTCTCCATGTACTAGAAAGTAGGAGTGCAAGACACTAGGGAAAGAAAGTTGAAATTTTTGCCTTCAAATTGCCCATAGTTTAAAAGGGGACATAAAAATGTGTTATAATTACAGTGATGCAAATGCCATAAAGAGGTACGAACTACATGTTGAAGGAGCACGGAGAGAAGAGTGATGTCCTCTGGCTGGTGATTGCCAGGAGAGAGAATTAAGTCAAGGTGGGGCCTGTCTCTTTTCCTCACCATCGTAGCATCAAGCACAACACCTGGAACTTAGTAGATGCTCCATAGATATTTGTTGAATAAATGAATGAAGTGTGACCAGTAAAGACCAGAGGCTGGGTGGGCAATTCCAGGACAGAACATGGGAGGGGTCGCCCCACGAGACTGAAGGTTCGTGGGCAGGGGCTTCATCACGATCACAGGTGCATCCCAGCATTCAACAAGGAACCTGGTATCGAGTGGATGCTATAAAAATATCTTTTGAACTTGCATTTGTCCAAAAAGTAGGTACACGTCTCATCCAAGTCTGTAGTCCAGGTCAAGCTAACAGAGGATAGCAAGGCAAGGTTAGGAGTCAACACTGCAACATTTCACTTTTCATCACAGTATAAACCACCCCCACTCTCACCCTTTGGCTCTGATATTTATGGACATTGTACAACTCTAGAGCAGAATGATTTTGCCCACATTTCAAATAGAGAAAACCAAGACACAGACCTTCTGAACTTCAAATCACTCAGTAAATTAAAGGCATGGCAATCGTGAAAACTACAATTTCTCAATTGCTAGATTGCAGAGGTGAAAATTCTAGGTTGCCTAGAAAAAAGATGCTTATGAAACCAAATTTGATTTCCAGTAGAGATCATTTGTTTTCATAGTATGAGTACATTGATGTGTATCTGGTTTATTTACTGTAATCTTTGCCCTCTTTCCTCACACTGATCATAAAGAATATTAACCATAGGGTTTGAAGCCACTGTTGCGGAAAGGTGAAATGTGAGTGTTTTAACGAGGGTGAACAGGGAAAAAAATCTCAAAAAGTTCAACCAATAATCACAAAACCCGTGTACCTGGCTCTGGTTACAGCTTTCTTTACCTCTTGCTGAGAAGACATCCACAGTATGGGTTTCTAGACACACCTGGGGCACATTTGCCAAAGAATGAGGGACATCTTATCTGCCATCCCCAGTGTGACCGTACCAGGTTCCATGTCAGACTTCATTCCTTCTGTGCCAAAGCAAAGCACATCTTGTTTTAAAATAAGGGCCCTCTTTCAGCGCTGGGAGGGACACAAACTGCTTGGTCACACTCAGCTGCCCCCTGCGAGCCTGGCTTGCTGTCTGCCGGCCAGCTGCACACGGTCTTACCCTCCAGCTCCCTGACAACAGGTGTGACTTTTGGAGAGTCCATGCTTCATTTAGCCCCGCTAATGGCTTAATTGAGTCGGAAAAATGCAAGGGCAGGAACGTGATAAAAACCAGCTGAGCTGGGTTCCTCCTGTTAGTCATTGGAAAAAAGCTGTCAGGGAAGGGAGGAAAAAGGATGAACAGCAGCACAGGGCACTGAGCAAGGTGGGGACGAAGACGCCTAGAGACAGCCAGCAAAGGCGATAAATAGGAGAGGAAGCTGACACTCATTAATGCTGCATTCCGAGCTCCTTGATGACAGGCCCTCATCTGTCCCGTCTGTGGTCTGGGACAGGGGCTCCATAGTGATTGCTGAGCGGATGCATACATGTGCGGAGTGCCCACGACATGACAAATGACAAACTCTGTGTTAGGAGTTAACGGCGCTAGCTCAAGGAGAGAGAAAAAGAAACAAGAGCTAGATGGCAGTGGGGGGTGGGTGGATATTCAAGGTTAAAAAGTGATGAGAAATGTTCATTGTCTGCTCCGGAATCTTGTGAGTCGAAACGTATGCTGGCTTTGGCTTCGTCATTTTCAATGCCGGTGTTCCCCGACAGGACTGAGCGAGTTGCTGGGGACACAGTTGAGAAATTTCTTGTCCTGAAACGTTTCCCTTCATTGCTTAAGTAAGCTCTGTTGATGGATGCGGGGACAAGCTTAATGAAAGGGTTCATTTGAAAAGCAAAAATATGCAAGTCGTGTTTTTATTTTTTAAAAAAGCCAGAGCGTCAAGTCCTACATGAAAGGAATATTTCTGGGCAATAACATCCTGGTTATCCTGCCTTTCCAAATTGCAAGGAACCCTGACTACCCAGGGTAGAATTTTCAGTCTGGTGTCCCAAGATGTGCTACCACAAGTTCTGGGATAAAATCAGTTTGGGAAGCTAATGTGCAGTCTGTGTCACAGGGCACATATGCCTTCCAGAGGCTCTGAGAAGTCCCGCAGTGAAGAGAACTGCGCATTTCGGCATGGAACAATTTCTCCTCCCCTGCAGGACACGGTTACAATGCTGTGAAACAAGGGCTTGGAAGTGCTGACCTAGTGGAAAGCATAAAAGCCGTAACCTGAGATTCTCCCTGGATGCATTTTTGAATGGGGAGATACGTCTGTCCCTCAATGAGTACAGCATTTTTTATAATCCTGGGCACGAAATTCCAAAGGGTAGTATTAGAAAGCAGCACTGAGGTGGGGTAGGTGACTGCTGATTGTGACGCAGACTTCAAAGTCATTCTCTGGTCTCAGGCATATATTCCTGCTCCCTTCTGCTCCCGAGGCATGCTTTGTCGTACATAACAAGCTTGTACACTGAACCTTTCCCCACTCACTTGCAGAACCCCGACTCCCGACGTCACATAGTGTCCCTGTACGAGGACCAAGGGGGCCATGCAGTGGTATGCTGGTGAATGGGCTCTCTGAATAAAACAAAAAAAAGTCCTAACTTGCAGTGTTTGCTAAATATTCCCACCAAGGTCAATTTCAAGCTGGTTTTAAAATGGCTTAACAACTAATTTGCAAAAGTCCTGGCTGTTTAACCATTGGCTCTCAAGAACTCTAGCACATCACTGGGACATATCTCTAAGCGCATGGAAATACTAGGTTCTTTGGAAAACCTGGCCCAGATTATTTTATAGGCATTATAAATCATCTATTAACTTCTGTTTCCTTCTTTGCTTTGACTGTTAGGAAGCTGCAAGCTAAACTTGTGGCCCAGCTCTAGCTAAGATATAATAGAAATCAAAAATACATTAGTGTTCTAGTATTACTTGTGGGATTATTTTTAATTCCTGCTCTTATTTTGCCCTGATTTCCTCACCACATTAAATCTTTCATTTTTATAAGCAATGGTAGGGATATAAACACAAAAACAAACAAATATGCAAATCCGAAGTTTTGCTGTGGGCAAGAAGAAATGTCCCCAGGAGAAACTGTGTAATTAGAAGGAAGGGGTCTGGAAAAATCATTTTTGTTTCATTAAAGACTGTCTTGGCACATCAGATCATTAATCTAAAATATAGAATTTTAGATGTATAAGGTGACCTGGGAAGTTTATCTGGTTTATACTGAAACCTTCTGACATCTGAATATTTGAATCATGGTGGCCAATTTTATCATTCACAGCTCATTGAAAAAGCTGCGTGAAGTTTAGTGATCAAAGGGAAAGCATTTTCTTTTTAGTGAAAAGTGAAGTCATTTTTCCTCCTGATTTGTCAGTGCATAGTGTGTCTTAAAAATAGCAGTTTAGATCTTCAGACGACTAAACTTACTTTCAATTACGGCATGAAATCCATTTATTATTGGAGTTCTTTAATTTTAATTGGACTGCAGGTGCACAAAATTGGATTCATCACAATCCTTTGTGATACACCCTTATCCTGGGTCCAGGCTGGGTGCACTATTCTTTTTTTTTTTTTTTTGAGACTGAGTCTCACTCTCTTGCCTGGGCTAGAGTGCCGTGGCGTCAGCCTAGCTCACGGCAACCTCAAACTCCTGGGCTCAAGCGATCCTTCTGCCTCAGCCTCCCGAGTACCTGGGACTACAGGCATGTGCCACCACGCTCGGCTAATTTTTTCTATATATTTTTAGTTGTCCAGTTGATTTCTTTCTAATTTTAGTAGAGATGGGGTCTTGCTCTTGCTCAGGCTGGTTTTGAACTCCTGAGCTCAAACAATCCGCCCGCCTCGGCCTCCCAGAGTGCTAGGATTACAGGCGTGAGCCACCGCGCCCGGCCTAATTCTTTATTAAGTTATTTTAAATAATGAATCTACCATCTAAAACAAAGAACATCAGTAGTAACCAATCTGTAGGTTCCTGTCTTACGTCCCATTCTCCTGTCTCTTTCCATCAAAGATGACATCACCCCAAATCACACACTCATCGTTCCTGCTTCCGTCCTCACCCTATCCTTGTAAACAGCTTTGTAAACCATAAGAAAGACTGGGAGGATGCACACCAAAATGTCAAGGGTGATTTGGCCTCAGTGATGGAATTCTGGATTTCTTCCTTGTTTTGTTTTTGAAATTTACAAAAATAAACACGTACAGTTGGCCCTTTAGATCCCTCGGTTCCACATCTGTGGCTCCAACCAATTGAAGATTGGAAAAAAAAAAAAAGAGAGAAAGAATGGTTGCATCTGTACTGAACATGAAACATGTACAGATCTTTTTCCTTGTCATTAGTTTCTAAACAATACAGTATAACAACTATTTACACAGCATTGATGTTGTATTGGGTACTGCAAGTAATCTAGAGATGATTTAAAGTACACAGGAGGATGTGGGTAAGTTATATGCAAATGCTATGCATTTTATATAAGGGACTTGAACATCTGAGGATTTTGGTATTCAAGAGAGTCCTAGAACCAATACTCTGAATGCCAAGGGATGATTATATTCATTTTTAAGTGAGAAAATCAGAAAAATGTTATTAAAAGAATGGTTATAAACATAATGTTAAACATGAAAAACACTGCAAAAAAAGATTATACTAAGATTTTACTATCTATTCATACTGCATATCCTTTGAAATATATTTTGAAAATATATATGCTTATATGCTTATGGATACTTATTTCTTTATCTTCCATCCTTTTTAAATTTGTTTTTATCCTTTTTTCTCTATCTCCTTTATGTTTCTCTTGCTCTTAAACTTTTATTTACTGATCGAAGTATAACAGACATCAGATATATGTACAAATCCTATGTGAATTTCCACAATGTAAAACATCCATGTAACCAGGATCCAAATCAAGAACTAGTACCAGAACCCTGGAGGCCCCACTTCTGCCTCCCCTCAGTCATCATCCTCCCCCAAGATGACCAGGAGCCTGACTTCTATTGTCACAGATCGGCTTTCCCTGTTTTTGAACTTTATACAACAAATGGAATTATGTAGTATCTGGCTTCTTTTGTCCAACATGGTATTTGCAAGATCCATCTATATTGTGTGTAACCAGAGTTTGTTTTTTGTCACTATTATATTTTCATATGATTCTATCACACATTGTCTGTTCATTCTCCTGTTAATGAACAGGTTTGGAGTTTTAATGACTAGTGCTGCTATGAACATTCTTCAACATGTCTTTTGGTGAATATATACCTAGAAGTGAAGTTGCTGGCTCATAGAATTTGTGTATCTTTATTTTCAGTAGATACTACCAAAATGTTTTCCAAGGGGTGGCACCAATTTATCTTCCCACCAGTCTATGAGAGTTTCCATTATTACACATTCTAGCCCACCCTTGGTATTGTTAGTCTTTTTCATTGCAGTCATCACTTTTTTTTTTTTTTTTTGAGAAAGGGTCTCACTGTGTTGGTTGCCCAGGCTGGAGTGCAGTGAGTGGCCTCATAGCTCACTGCAGCCTCAAAATCCTGGGCTTCAGCAATCCTCCTGCCTCAGCTTTCAAAGTAGCTGGGACTATGGGCTTGTGCCACTACATCCAGCTAATTTTTATATTTTTTGTAGAGACAGGGTCATGCTATGTTGTTCAGGCTGGTCTTCAACTCCTGGACTCAAGTGATCCTTCTGCCTTCGCCTCCCAAAGTGCTAGGATTACAGGTGTGAGCCACTGGGCCTGGCTTCTTCCCTTCCATTTATATGGTTATATTGTATCTACCTGTATTCCTAAAAGGTATTTAAAAAATTTTAGTTGTTTTAAACTTTATAAAAGCATATTATACTACATGTAATCTTCCAAGACTTTTTCCACCTAATATTATATTAATAAAATTCACCTATACTGTTGTATTTTACTATAATTCATGATTTTGACTGCTATATAATATTCTACTGTGTGAATATATAACAAAGTATTCATTCACTTTCCCATGGGTGGGCATTTGGGCTTTTTCAATAGCATGGCAATTCTTTTCTTCTACTGGCCTCCATATGGTGTGGGAACCATGGGAAAGCTTTATGGAATTTTAAGGTACTTAAAATGGATAACTGCTATTAGTGTCTTACAAACTTCCAAAGTCCCAAATGACACGCTCCCAGTGTTTTACCACCCTATTTTAAAGAAGATTTTATCCCTCAGTTAACGTATTAAAATCGTATCTATTTTTAAATTAAGGCTATTTTTTTTCTTGCTTAGTTTATCACTGCAATGAAAGATCAGAGACAGAAAACTCTCATTCATTTAAAGGTAAGATAAAATCACCTTCACTTTTTCTAGGCGTAATAACCCAAATTCCTTTCAAACCTTTCTGCTTAGGACTATTTCATATTTTTCTGTAATTATTTGTTAATATCCCATGGACCTTTTCTGACTTCTTCATGTAATTTTTTAGAATATGCTAACAGAAATTGGTACCGTGTTTAGAGACTGACCTGAAGTTCAAAGGATTTGTGTCGCAGTCCTTATGTGACAGATCTCAAGATGTGTTTGCTGCCTGTTGTCCATCAACATCATAATTTGGCTGACTTGCATCCACATCTGGTCATTTAGGTTCTCCTTGATTTTCTAACATACATTTGCTTGGGCAGTCCTTTCAGAACCTATATTTGTATATTTTTTTAATCCCCAAATATATCACATTGCAATTGTTCAAACTGAATTTTATTTTTGAAGAACTATATCTCCCCATTAAATTCATTTGAATTTGTTCCCATTTTTGAAGAAACATGTCTCTCGGTGAGAAAATATTTATTGACTTATTAGTTGGCCTCTTCAGCTTTGCGCAGGAGAATCATGTACCAGCATTTAAAAAATTAATCCTGGAACATGCCACATTTGGTTGCCTACATAAGAAGATTCTCCATTGCTAATGACACCTGAAGCTGTTCTGGAGGAAGACTGTCTCAAACTTTCCCCAGTAAAGTCCATGTATGTTTCTATAAATCTGGCTTTGAAGTTGGGTTAGCTAACATATCTTCACACATGGTGGAGACCCATCCAATTGATTTCCCGGAATGTGGTAACCCTCAGACAGAAACTTCATGTTACTGGATAAAGAGCCTCCTATCTGTCGAGCTGGGCTGGGCACAGGGCAGTGAGTCTTAAAATGTGGTCACCGGGCATCGCCAGGAGCATCACGTGGGACCTTGAGAAATGTAAATTCCCGGGTTCTATCCCAACATACTGAATCAGAAACTCTGGGGCTGGGCCCAGCAATCTGTGTTTTAACAAGGCCTCTGGGCAAATCTGATATACGTTCAAGTTTGAGGACCATTGCTAGACTATCTTTCATCTGTATTAGCTCAGGGTCATTTTTTGTTCTTGGCTCTGAAAAACCTGTTTCCTAAGAATGATTCTTCAAAGTGAATCTGTTACTTCTAACACTGTAACATTTTTTCAAGCATAAAATGTATTTTGAACAGATATACAACAGTTTTCTGTCAATGTCAGTTCATTCTTTACTTTCCCTGAAATCTTTCTTATGTAATAATTGCTAACCTCTTATGAAACTAGTATTTCAGCAAACACAGTTCAGAAACCATTGCTCTGCAACTAGGGTGACTTTCTGAAGGTACAATCAGTATGCACGGTCTGTGAACTAGAAAAGATGGCCTTTAACGGTAGACAGACCACTTTTCACACTCTCTTCCAGCGAAACACAGGGGATTTACCTGCCTGGTTATCATTCGCCTCTACCTCTTTCCCCAGCAGAGTCTTGGGAGCTCTACTGTAAACTTAAATCTTTCATTATTAATACCTTTTTCAAAGTTGCAAAGTAAGTACATATTCTTCACGACCAAGTCCCAGATGGGAGGGTCTGGGATGCTGTGTACCTTAGAAGTCACCTTGAAATATCCCCTCTGTTCCACACTCCCTGGTCCTCTTCTGCTCTCCTGGGAGCCCTGGCTGGGGGTTCTGCAGGGGCTCTTCTTCAGGAGCTGGCACAGCCCTAGATATTCTTAAATGTCCAGTGTGTTCCTGGCATCTCTTTGCCTGCTCCTGAACCTCAGAGAGGGCCTCCTGACAAGCTGGTCAGGGTAAGAAGACACCCCCAGGGGCAGCCTGCTATGCAGAGAAAAAGAGTTCTTTCCTCTTTGATTCTTCCATTCCTCTTATGAAATAAAATTCTATCCTCTCACTTTTGCTTGTCTCTTTTCTCCCTCTTTTTCTTTCATCTTCCAGAAGTTTCCAAACTGATTTTTTTTTAAGTCTTCTCTAAATTTCTTGGATGAGAAATAAGCTCTTTTGGAAGTCATGGGCAAAGGTTATTATTCCCCTCCTTATTCAGTTGTGCCCACGTGTTGATGACATCAGACTGGAGATCAGACAACATGGGCCAAATCTGGTCTGCTTGTGTTTGTAAATAAACTTTTGTTGAAATAGAGGCATACTTATTCACTTGCACAATAAGCTATGGTTGCTTTTATGTCACAAGGGTAGATATGAGTAGTTATGGCAAAGATTGGCTCACAAGTCCTCAAATATTTACTATTTGGCCCTTCACAGAAAAAGTTGATTGACCCCTGCAACTAAACCGAGCACAAAGAAAACCCTACTTTTGCCATGAACTGGACACTGACAGCCTTGGAAAATAGTTCTGCGCCTGGTGTGAGCAATGGTTTCTGCAAGTCAAAAGGAGTCGACTTTACTATCTTTCTCATTCAGAGCAGTAAGAGCCCAATAGTCTGTTTTGTGGCCAAAGATAGAAGTGACTTCTTTCCCTTTGGCTGTCATCTGACTCAGGAGGCACCAGAAGTCTGATTTTGTTTACCATTTGCTCACATGAACAGAACAGGGTGGGTCGTGTGGTAGGGACTCCCCCCAGTGAAAAACTTGTAGCTAAGGGTGGGAAGTCTAAGCCATGAAGATGAATCATCAACAACAACGTCAGATGCTGCCAACTAGCTCCTGGGAGCTGTGAGGATGACTTTACGGGAGAATATGATTGGTGCGGTTTGACTGGGAAACAGAAATACCGCTATCTGTCGAGTAACTCATGCATAATCTGGGTAGGGTGTAGACATAAAAGGAGGAAAGAAATGTTTCCCCTGGAGATAGTTTTTATTCTGCTCCTCACCACCAGGTGAGAGAAAATTCCCGGTGAAGTCGTCCCCTTGTGTTTCATCCCCTGGTGTTTCTCTTCCACATTTTCTTTTACTCTTCTACTTCATGGCTCCAGTCTCCAACACCTTGAGGCCCAGAGCAGGGCACTGGTGGGGAGGTTAGAGGGGAGCAGTGAGAAAAGGAGGGGGCTGATGTCAGTGCCTTCCTGCCACAGGGCACCAGGACGGGGCTGCAACTCCAGCGAGACAAGAGGGGTGGCTCAGGTGCAAAGTGTGGGAGGCATTGCTTCTCATGGCCAGCCCCGCACCGCGTGCTTGGAGAATTTGGGTTTGTTACCTGCAGCAGAGAAGGAGAACTGTGAGGTGTCTCACTGAGAAGGTGCTAGAAAGGACCTACAGGATTGGGGCTTGTGTTAGGTGATTTGGAGGAGGGTTTAAGGAAGCGGGACTTTGCATGCTGTCAGAAGCAGGGGTAAGTTCTGTGATTTGGTGTCTTAATAAATCTTGTCTAGAAGGAAGGAAGACTAAAGTGAGGCTGAAACTAATTGTAAAGCAGGAGCAGTCACCCATCTGAGCCAGGATAGGGAGCTGTTTGGTTTTCTGTCTATGTTCAGATGTGATTGTAGGGTGGGCTTATTTTTGTGTTTATAACAGTCCCAGAGTGGCCTTGCTTGATGGTGATGTTCTCTGAGGTTGTTTATGTTCAACAGGAGAACACCAGGGCCTAGATGACAGGAGCACCCGGATCTGGGTTGCCAGGAGCCACTTTTCTCTTTCTCAGTGATCATTTCACTCTTTTTAAGGTCACAAAATCATAGGATAGTAGAGAAAGAAAGGACTTTTGAGGCCATATAATTCAAGCCTCTCAAGTTTAAGTTAAGGAAATGGAAGATCAGAGATGTTACCTTCCTTGCTAATGTCACTCAGACAGGTGGTGTCCCAGCTGGTGACTCCATAGCCCTGCACACACTGGCCCTGTCTCCTTCCCATGTCATTTTGCACACCACTCTCTCTCTCTGCTCTCCTGCCTGCCCTCCCTTCCGCTCCTCCACTGGGCCAGATTCTTTATAGTCTTGGGCCCTTCCCACTCTGCTTGGAACACTCCTCCTCCACCTGAACCTCTTGCTTACTTCATTCCTCCTCATCCTTTAGGGACTGGGTCCAACTCCAGTTGTCAAGGAAGCCTCCCTCTCGTAGCGTTCTGTGCATCTGCCTGGCACTTCCCTGCCACAGTCCCTCTGGTTCCTTCTGCAGTCAGGGGCCCGGTCTGTCTTGTTCTCTGCTGTATGCTCAGGACACAGACATGCTCGATAATGAACAGCTGCTTTACCCCACGTCTACGGAGGCTCTATTGCTAGAATTCTTTTTTTTTTTTTTTTTGCTAGAATTCTTTCTATAGCACAAAGAAAAAAGGATTTTGAGTCTTTTCTTGGGCTTCAAAATAAAGAATACAACAGGCTAAAGTAAAAATGCTGAGGTGTTGCAAGTAGGTAGAGGGTGAATTTGATGATCCCATCCCAATGTCGTCCTTCCTGCGATGGCTATCTGGACATGCGGGTGTGCTGGAGAGGCCGGCGTGCAGCCAGGAGCCCTCCACACCCCTCAGCCACAGAGCGGGCTCTGGTTCAGAGGTGCCAGTAGTTTGAAGTTGCTACTGCTCAAGCCCATTGGTAATTAAAATGTTAGAAGAGAATGTAGGGTAGACTCTTTATCACGAAAAAGGATATAAAGATGAGATAGTCCAAAGAGTTCTCATATATATATTTATATATAAAGTGTGTGTGTGTGTGTGTGTGTGCGCGCACACACATGTGGGCTGGGGGGGAGAAGAGTAATGGGTCTCTCTGGGATGCTGATGAAAACTATGGCTGCTGGTCTGAGACAAATGCACATAATAATGCATATAGTTTTATCCAATTCAGGTGTTTCATGTACCTGGAAAGAAAGGGTCAGTGACTTCCCCAAGATCACACAGGTAGAGCAAGAATGGAAGCCAGGTTTCCTTATTCCCCATTTAGTATCCTTTCCTTACACCAAAGTGTTTATCCCCCTGTGAGAGGCAACAGGCATGACAGCTGACAGCACAGGCTCTGGGTGAGCCTACTGTTCAAATCTCTGCTTTGACAATTACTAGCTGGTATCTTGGGGCAGATTATTTAATCTCTGTGCCTCTGTTTCTTCATCTGTCACACAGGAATATCAATAGTAGGGGTGCTGTAAGGATTATATTAAGATAACACTTGTAAGAACAAAGCATAAAGCCTAGCACACACTAAATGTTCAGTAAACATTAGTTCTTCATATGACAACGATAGTGACGCTCCTCTCTCTCCCCTACCGGTGCCTTCGCTAATTGAATAGAGCAGGATAGTGACTTGCCACCTGCCACTGGTCCTAGAATGCTACTGGTTTAAGTCACCCACAGGATGGCCACCTTCAGACATTAAGTGTATGATACTGAGCGACAGGACAGGGGCAGAAAGCTAGGTGAGCCACCCAACAGCTGGGTCAGAGCAAAGATGCCCTCTGAGAGCAGTTAGCATCCTGTCCACACGGCGATGGGGTTAGCTGTGTGACACACCTATACAATGGGATCACGGTAGGGGCATTTCCTCAGGTCTCTGAAGTGACTGCAGGAGGATCAAGGCACTTAGAAACCTGCAAAAAGGCAGAACTGATACAGCGGAACAAGCAAGGAAGCTGTGTGGTAGATAACATGGGGAGAGATGGGTGGGTTTCAGGTGTCAAATGTGCAAACCCTCAATCCTTTACATATCATTCTGATAGGTCAGTGCAACAATTTGGAAGTAGGTTTATGAAAAAAATCGAAAGAAGAGAAAGCCCTTTGCTGAAGAAGCGTGGAGGAGGGCACAGGACTAGAAGGGGTCAGGGGACAGTGGTTCTAGTCCCAGCTCTGCCGCTCCCCTTGGGACCAACTACTGCCCCTTTCTGGGCTTTGGCTGCTTCTTCTGCCCGGTGACCCAGTTGCTCAGCAGGGGCTGGGGGGTCCTGGGCAGTCCTTCCATGCAGGTGGGGCCTCAGGAGAAGGCTGGGCTTGGAAGTGGCCTCAGTCCCTGTCCTTTCCCCTCGCCGTGTTCAGGAGAGACGGTCTCCCTCTGCCTCCCACCGAGCCGCCCACCCGCAGAGGGGGGCTCAGAGACTGTCCAGTGGCGGTGGCGGCGCGGGGAGAGGATGCCCCCGGGAAGCAGGCTCCTTTCCCCGCCGTCAGCAGCCCCGCCGGCCACCCCGCGCATCCCTGTGCGCCCGCATCCGCCGCCCGGCGGGCTGTGCTGGAGCAGAAAGATCGCAGCTCGATTTGCAGCCCCAGCCGGCTGTGGCGTCAGCAGCGAGAGGTTGTTTTGACTTGTAAAGCGTGGCGCTAAACGAATGGCTCTCTCTGGCCTTGGGATCCAGCCCCCACGGCGAGGGAACGCTGCCTTTGCGCTTTACTGGTCCATGCGGGCGACTTCTCAGAAAGCCGCCCTGGCACACCTGGGCTGGGCTTGGAGGAGCCGGTTGGTTCCTCGAGGGGTTACTGATAAGACCAGAGAGACACTTCTGACAATATTTTAGAATCCAATACTGTAATGGCCGGGCCAGGAGGCATCTCAGGATAAGTTCAATATAAATCTCTCATTTTACAAACGGGTAAACTGAGGCTCAGAGAGGCGAAGCGGCTAGGCAAGGTTCCAGACGTTAGCAGTGTTAGGAGTAGGACGTACTCTCTTACTTCAGTTTACTTGGTATGGAATGGGAGGCTTCCTTTTTGTCATTTTTAGTGTGCAAACTTTTTACAGAAGAAAGTAAGCCAAATGGGAAGATTCATTCCACCGGAACATTAAGATATGGTCAAGTGATACAGAATTTTAAATTTGGAAAGGATGTCAGAAGTCTTCTAGCTCACTCTTTCATATAATTAGCAACTGCCTGGTAGCAGAGAACAGTATGGACTCCTGTGGGCCCTGCCCACTGCCATAGCTGTTGTTAAATAAAGAAACTCACCTAAACAGAAATGCAAATGATCTCCACACACTCTAGTAAGAAAGTAGCAAATTTCGATACTAGTCTGTCCTGATTTTGGGAGTTAGGAGGTGGGCAGGGCAGGAAGAGTGCAGAGGATAGCAAAAAGGATTTAGCAGACTTAAAAAATATATTTTAAAAATTTCAGACTGTTTACAATGAAAAATACATTTAGTGTACAATGTCGATGTTGTGGGATTATTAAATTTTAAGCTCAAATGGGGAGTTTTTAATCTTGAAGGGACTTCACTGCATACAGGCAAGGCTATATAAATCAGCTGTTTTAACCCTAAGAATCTGAAAGCCAGATCATTTATGATAAGATGCTAAATATGTGGCTGAGAAGTCCAGAAAGGATAAATCAGTGGTTTATTTGGAGGATGTATTTGAGAGGAGTGGGGCACTGGGCATGGAAGGTGCAGACGGGCAACGGGCAGAGGCAGGTGTCATGGTGGGGAGGAGAGGATGATGAGGGCCTAGGAGAGGTGACACAGTGATGGTTGTGGCCCTTCTCAGTTTCCCCTTTCCCTTTCCGACAGCTGTGAGCATGGATTCAGTCAGCCCTTGAGCAAATGTGACAGGGGATAAGCCTTACTCACGGGGTGGCTGTACTAGCCCAGGCGGGTGTCTGCCACTTCAGTCCCCAACAAACAAACGCACACCCTTCCCTGTTCTACTCCGCCCCTTCTGCTCTCCTAAGTGACCAGTCTTTCAATCCCTCTTCTTTTTAGGGTCCCAATTCCAGCCAGAGACAGATGGATCTACGTAAACAGAACACAAGTGGTGTGATCTTACTTCAAGGAACCCAGATTCCTTCCTTTTCTTTGCATCTGGCAACACTATTTCTAACAGCAAATAATGGAACTCCATGTCCAACAGGTGAGGACTGGTAGGCAGAGATGGTACAGTCTCAGAATACCATGCAGTCTTTAAGAACGTGTCATAAAACCACCTAAATACACGACACGATACTCACGATATGCTGTTAAATAAATTAGAAAACAAACTTACAAAAAGCATGTACGGTGAAACCAATTTGTTTTCAAAATACGACTAGACATAGGAAGAAAAGATAGAGCATAATTAACACTCCTATGAGACAGACCAAGAAGAGATTACCAGTGTTAATCCCATGAAACTTAAACAGCAACAACAACAACAAAATTACCTGAGAATCGGGAGAATTAAGTGACTCGTCCAGTATTATACAACCAGTAACTAGCAAAACCCGAGCTGGAACCAGTTCTCAGATTCCCAGTTCAATGTTCCTCTATTGGACAATCTAATCCACTTCCCCCTCATACGCTGGTGTCCCTCATAGGCATATACATCTCAGGAAGGATGCGCTTTTTTTTTTTAAGAGACAGGGTCTCTGTCACCCAGGCTGGAGTGCAGTGGCCTGATCACCACATTGGCTAATTTTTTATAGAGATGAAGTCTCACTTATTTCCCCAGGCTGGTCTCGAACTCCTGGCCTCAAGTGATCTCCTTGCCTTGGCCTCCCAAAGTGCTTGGATTACAGGTGTGAGCCACTGCACTGGGCAAAATGTGCTTTTTTTGAGGTAGCCATATTGACATAACAGAGTCATTCAGATATCTGCAGAAAAACAGTTTTTTTTTCTTTAAGAAATGATGCAGTAGTGTGTTCAACAGACATCCTCCCCTCTTCTTGAATATCATGGGAAAAGTGGTACAGGCAAGCTGCTAGGCACTTTATGCACACAGCCTGTGTACAAAGGCTATTAAAGCTGGTGGGTACCTGAGGAATTATCTGGCAGATGAGAAAATCAAGGGTCAGAGACAATTGTTTTTACCCCCAACTAGGAATGGACCCTCCCAAGGGCAAAGGGCCTTTTCTAGTCTCCATTATCTCATTGTACAGAATCTACTCTAAAATAATAACATTGTTTTTGTTTTTTAGAGGCTATTCCAGAGAAGATCAACCTGCTGCAATGCTGGGAGAAAGCTGCCAGCTAGATATGCCCTTCTGGTGGAATTCTCACTTAATGTGCCGGCTGGGGTAGGAAGAAGGAGTTTGAATAGATGTCGATTCAGGTGTTAGTGTGGACACTGTGCTAGCTTAATGGAAAAAAAAAAAAAAGGAAATGGGAGAAGATGAGAGTTAAACGGACAAATAAGAAGGAGGTGAGTAGCAGGTAAAAGGTATTTTATATTTGCCACAGTTCTTCATTAAATCATCCCAACACAGATATTACCCTTACTCATATGATGAAGTGTGTGAGACTAGGGGAGGTGAAGTGACTTGGCCAAATCATGTTGTAATGAACGACGAAGAAAGAATTTAAAACTAGATTGCATTGTTCCCAGGCGTACTGGGATTTCATTGTTCAGCGGTGTCATCCTAGAGATTTGTGTCGTTAATTTTTATTGTTATTGTCTTTCTAGTCGCCACAGATCACGAAAGGTTCTAAATCTTTAATAACCAAAGATTCATTGAGTTTAGGGTTCAGTTCTCAAGGTAGCTTAATGAAAACTACAGAGACAGAGTCTCTTCCATTCTATCAGGTTCATTCTTCATATTTGTTGAATGAAGAATTAATGAATTCAGAATTTCCTCGGAACCTCTGTACATCCCCACTCTGCCCCATTGTGAACCTTCTGGGTGAAGGTTTGCTATGGGCAGGGATGTCCTAGAGCTGCGGTAGGGAGGGCTGGGCTGAGACAAGAGAGACTTTAGCACCAAGATGGCAACTGGAACAGTGA
The DNA here is from genome assembly GCA_963575035.1 of Avahi laniger. Classification (NCBI taxonomy): domain Eukaryota; kingdom Metazoa; phylum Chordata; class Mammalia; order Primates; family Indriidae; genus Avahi; species Avahi laniger. The sequence goes on along the minus strand of CAUYSK010044805.1, from coordinate 4,711 downwards.
GGATGGATGGTTCTCCAAGGAAGGGAGTGAAGGGAAAAGAAAATGAATGTTTGTCTTATTGTAGCATATCGCGAAGTATTCTTGGTCAAATATATATGAAAATATTGGGCTAAATAAAATTAAACATGTCTCTTTACTGCAGGATTTATCAGAGCCTTTAATAGTCTAATGTGCACTGTAGAATCTCTAAAAAGAGGATCCTGCAAACAAAGCAGAGTTAAGAAGAAATATCATTCTGTTAATTTTCTTGTTCTTCTTTCTTCTCTTCTTCTGGATCTCAAGCTCAAAGTGCTGTAAATGCTTGGTGTTCTATGATTTACTTAATTTAATTCATTTGTGGTTAACTGTTATCATCAGGGAAGCTGATGATGCCTAACAGGGATGCTATCTTGGATTTCTCTAGAAATTTTCAGTCTGTGTCACATTGGATTCCCTGTATTTGGAAACAATTAACACTACCAGACTCTCTGCTGGCTCTTGGCTTATTGTCAGGATAAGTTGCCAACTTCTTCTACATGTTGCTGGGTAGGAATTAGCATTGGCTGGGGACTGAGACTGAAGGATGCGTAGGAAGGAGCGGTCAGACACAAACAGTTCCAGGAGGGGGCATGCTTCTGCTTTTTGTGATTGACACCAGAATGACTATCCTTCATCTTCTTTGTCTTGGGAGCAGGTGGCTCTTCTCTTTCTCTTTTTAAAAAACATTTTTGAGGTATAACTTATGTTTCATGAAATTCACAATTGTTAAGAGTACAACTCAATGAATTTTTACATGTGTACAACATCCATGGAACCACTATCCAGATCAAGACATACAACGTTTCCCAAGAATGCTCCCTCATGCTACCCCTTATCAATTACATCCCTGACTGCTATTCTGATTTCTATCACTTTAGATTCATTTTGCTTATTCTTTAACTACATATGTTACTCATAGCATGGAGATGCTTGTTTCCCTGCAGGATAACATGCCCTGATGTAGCCATTACTCACACCCAGCTGTCACATATGCTCACCAGGGTAGACACAACATGTGTATACACATATGTGCATGCAGGCATACCCACATAGCAGAACTGAGCTGAAACTTGCCACAGAATCCAGAATATTTCACCTTATGTGCAAAATCATGTCAAGATAGTAGAGAAACGGAATGAGATCAAGAAAGCAAGTATTTTACTGGTGAGGCTAACACAAGGCCTCATGCTCTAGATCAAACTAAGTCTGCAAGACAGGCATTCCCCTTGTCTAAATCATGAAGAGCTAAAGAACACTGGGGTTGCACTGCTTGCTATTCTACAAATAAATCTCAAATGTCAGAATCATCCACCAGATGTCTCATCCAACTGGTGTTGTAGGTGGCACATCTCTGCCCCTCTAACTTTGAACTGGCAGCTTTGCCACTTTAACCTCCACTGTTGGCCCAGCCCTCCCTTGACCCAGGTTTTGAATTGGCTCCCACTTGTGGCCCCAGGCAGGCAGCACTTGTAGAAACCCAGCTCAACAGACCCCTCCCTTCACTGTGGGCTGCTACAGCCACCGATGTGACTTTGGTGATCCCAGTATTGGTGATCCCTGGCCCTGATCCCAGTCACCCTGGTGCTGGGTTAGGGTCCCTAATTCCTAGCCTGGCCTATGACTCATGAGATGAGTCATAGATTCTGTTTCTATGGTAGGCTACGCCAGGCTGTCAACCTCTGCAACTGAATCATGCCACCACTTCTTTGGGGTCATTTGGATCTTCCAGGAGGCCTGCTGTTTTTACCTACAAAATGCATCTGATGTCTGTTTACTTCTCCCTGATTTGAGGGCAGGGACTCATATGTCTTGATCACAGTTGAATCCTCAGTATGTACTTAGCAGAGTGTCTGGAATTTAGGAGGGCCTCAATAAATGTCTGCTGAATAAATGAACAGATTCTCCCCGCCTTCCTCTCTCACCTCCTACATCCAGTTCATCAGCAGATCCTGTAGATTTTGCCTTTTAGTTAACTCTTGACTCCTTCCACTTCTTTCGAGGCCCACTACTACTGCATCCACTTGGACCCCCTCCGATCCATGCTTCCCCTTGCAGTGGCGTGATCTTTGAATACAGAAATCTGGTCATCTTATTTAAATCGCTTCAGTGGCTTCCATGTGCCGTGAGGGTCTAGACCACAATTCTTATCATGGTCTTTGAGGCTCTGCCAGGTTTAGACCTCTACAGCTCCAATCTCATTTTCTGCTCCACAGCCCCTCCCTCTGCTTCAGGTGTGACTATGTCCTGTTCCTCCCAGCCTGAAGACCTTTGCACATGTTCCTTCTGCTGGGAACCTGCTTCTCCTCACTCTCTGCTACATTGCTCTGACTCATTCTTTGGATCTTAAGGCACATGTCAATTAGCTCCCTGTATCCTCCTTGCCCCTTTGTCATCCATCCACATGAGCCTGGGTCTCCTCAGCTAATGACCTCCTAGAATGGTACTTTCCCTTCACTGCACTCGAAACAAGTTCCAATGGAATATTCATTCCTGTAATTAGTTGTTCACTGCTTGTCTCCTTCATCAGACAGGCCGCTCCATGGGGATGAGGTCTGTTTGGCCCACGGTTGTATCTCCCATGCACGGCACAATGCCTGACATATAGTAAGCACTCAATAAATATATGTCAAATGAATGAATACAAATGAAAAAGTAGACATTCCAAATAGCAAAATTGCACCCACAAATTATGCGTGAGTAACAGCAGCTCCTTGGACACTGGACACTATTTCATGTGTCCAAAGTCACTATTGGCATATACACCGACATCTTTTTAACTTACTGATATAGTTTGGTCCCTCCAAATCTCATGTTGAAATTTGATCTCCAGTGTTGAATGTGGGGCCTGGTGGGAGGTGTTTGGGTCATGGGGGTGAATCCCTCATGAAAAGCTTGGTGCCCTCCCCAAGAAAATGAGTGTGTTCTCACCTTATTAGTTCACTTGAGAGCTGGTTATTTAAAAGAGCCTGGCACCACCTCCTCCCTCTCTTACCATGTGATAGGTCTGCTCTCCCTTCACCTTCCCCCTCAGTTGGAAGCTCCCTGAAATCTTCACCAGAAGCAGATGCTGGTACCATGCTTCTTGTATAATCTGCAGAACTGTGAGCCAAACAAACCTCTTCTCTTTATAAATTACCCACCCTCAGGTATTTTCTTTATAGCAATGCAAATGGACTGATGTATTTATAGTTGCTTCAGTCTATAAGTTTTAATCCTTGTATTAATAATAATAACCATGAAAAATAAGTAACATTTATTAATCACTTTTTATGCCAGGCTATACTAAGTGCCTGAAATTTAGTCCTTCCAACCACTATTAGAATGGCACAGTTCCTACTCTCATTTTTACAGATGAGGTAACTATAGTTTTTATTCTTTCTTCCCTTTATTATGCATATGGGAACTTCTGAAAAACCTTCCAGATCTCAGATTCCCCTGTTCAGTGAAGAGGAGCTGATGAGTTTCGAAAGTCAGAAGAACTTCGAGGTAACTAGGGAAACTTACCAGATCCTTCTAAAATTCCAAAATAGACACCCTGGACTGAAATCATTCACTGCACAGGTTACAGAAGCTAGAAACCATGACGATGGTGATTCAAACTGTGTCCTGCCAGCCTCTTCTGTCCCCCTTGCCCACACTCAGGTATCAGAAAAAACAGGTAAGACGACCACCAAGTAAAGGGCAAGCAAGGCTTGAAGGGACAAACCTGCAGCCCGAGGAGAGCAGAAGTGGGGAAAGCAGCCCCACCCAGTTAGGCTTTGACGATGTGGCTGTCTGTGGACTCACTGTATCTGTAGGAGATGTGCCTATCAAGAAACAAGATTAATCTGACAAATATACTTAAATAAATAATGCCTAACATTTGTATAGGCCTTGACAGTTTGCGAAAGAGCTTTCATGTCCCTGACCTAATTTGATCCTCATAACAGCTAGTAAAAAGTGGACATTATGAACATCTCATTAAAGATGAGCAAACAGAGGCTCAATGAGGCTAAGGACTTGACCGAGGTCCACAGCCTTCAAAGGGCACAGCCCTGGCTCAGGCCAGCGGTTATGTCCCCAGTGCTTCTGCAACCTGGCACATGTCCTTCAGAGATAGCCTCTCTCAGGGCAGCTCTTGTTGACCACTTCTGACACGGGTGCCCCCCATGGCAATTTCTGAGCTGTCCAAGAAAATCAATTATACCTGACTTGGCACCAAAATCTTGTTACCTAGCTTAATTATTACTTTATTCACTAGACTTAAATGGCTCCTGGGAATGCTGACCTATTTTGAAAAATAAGATCCTTTCTCGAAGGTGGAAACTTTGCCAAAACTGATGATATTCAAAACAATGGGATGTGATGTATAGAAAAACATCCTCAATAATGTTCACCAAATATTAATGATAGATTTTTAGGTGCTTAAGAAAACCCTTTTAGGCTGGGTGCGGTGGCTCACGCCTGTAATCCTAGCACTCCAGGAGGCTGAGGCGGGTGGCTCGTTTGAGCTCAAGAGTTCGAGACCAACCTGAGCAAGAGTGAGACCCTGTCTCTACTAAAAAAATACAAAGAAATTAGCTGAACAACTAAAAATATATAGAAAAAATTATCCGGGCACGGTGGCGCATGCCTGTAGTCCCAGCTACTTGGGAGGCTGAGGCAGTAGGATTGCTTGAGCCCAGGAGTCTGAGGTTGCTGTGAGCTAGGCTGA